>OMLC01043284.1:0-14551 GCA_900302585.1 Regalecus glesne | reverse complement strand
GGTCCCACAAGGTAATGCCATCTGAAGATCTCACCAACTGCTGATGACTGGCTTGAAGTTGTGCACTATGGACATGAAATTGACAATTCACCCACACACACCAGGGGGGGGGACGAGAGAGAGAGATGAGAGAGAGAGAGAGAGAGAGAGAGAGAGAGAGAGAGAGAGACTATATTCAGATTATATTACACTGACCATCACAAAGGTTGGGAATGAAAGCTAGAGGATGAAGACAGGGAGAGAAAGTATCAGAATATTAATGAATAATTAATTGACTGACCTGCAGGTTTGTGTGTCTCTCTCCACAATTATGTGAGTCAGTGATGGAGAGCTGTCTGATAGCTGTTTTGTTGCTCAGATATTTCCCCTGGCTGGCATTTATAAATGTTGAATGGGAACTTACTTCATGATGGCCTCTACACATATAATATGAGGGAAGCAAAGATGGTAAGGGATGGAGGAAAATATATATTTTTTGAATTGCAGTTTCACAACATATATTAGTTGGACACCGGAGTTAAGCAAAGTCTTTACTGGATTTTGTTATAAACACGTTACATTGAATTTACTTTCTCTATCGAAGTTCTACTGATCTGGTTGAATGAATCAATGTGCCGCTCAGTACTACATCAAGATATCATGCGCATGACATAAAAGTAGTCCCATGAACTTTAACTAAAATAGTTCCCGTAACCAGTATTTATGTGAACATAACATCCCCCCCCAATTTTATATTCCCTAGTGCAGTGCCTGTTTGGGTGTAATTCTCCCCTAACTACAATGTTGATTGCAATAAAGTGGCAATCTTCGTATGGTTGCCAAAGGGATAACGTCTTTGTCTGGGTATATGTATATTTGTCCTTTTGATTTTTTTTCACCAACCGCTCATCTGAACAACTTTGTACTCAACACTGCACTTCCCTGGGTTCTCAGCAATACACCTGCCACATATTAGAGTTGACTGGATTAGAGGTTTTTGAAAAAAAAATCAAAGGACAGATATTCACACAGGCATATATACAGACACTTCTTCCATTTTAGTTAGATTATATGCTTATGGACACTTTTTGGTGTTTTTTTCAATATGAATTTGAATGTCTTGTTATAAATAAAATGATTGCAATGCCATTACCCTTTTCTAAACTGTTATCTTTCTGGGGTTGGTCTACTGAGCGTAACTTCCGTTTCATCAAGAATCTGATTCACACCCATTGCTTTAACAAGCATTCACATCTCAAAGCTGTTCAGTGCACACAGTTGGCCTGTATATAGACAGATCCACTGGAGCAAGGCTATTAAATAAATAAATAAATATATTCCCTTATCAGTCCCAAAAGGGGAAATTTGGAATTCTCTGCATATTAACCCATCCAATTGTATAGGAGCAGTGAGCTGCCGCCATATGGCTCTCAGGGAGCAGATAGAGGTTCATTGTCTTGCTCATGGACACCTCGACATCCTTTCTGTAGAACTGGTGATTGGACCTGCAACTTTCCAATTGCAAGATGACCACTCTACCCACTGACATATGCCACCCCTTACTTACAAAAATAATGACAGGCTCGTTTTCTGTGTCACGACTAGTCCCCAAGTTGTTGGGGTGGACACAGACTTAGATGGAGCTTGGGGGCCGATTAAGGCCAAATGCCTTCCCTGATGCCCCACGGTGGGTTACCTGCTGCCTTTAGCATGTCAGTTCCTGAAGTGAGCGCTCTAACCACTGAGCTACCATGGCCCTCTTACGAGAATAGTAATTAATTATATTTATACAGTGCTTAAAATTGAGACTCAAAATGTTTCAGTTATTATTTTTAGGAGCAGAGTGATTGATGAAATCCATCGAGAAATACTGAAGGCTCGGCTTTCAGTTTTAAGGGGTTGTCATGGATGATGCGTCTCTTCAACATAACATGGAATTCCAGGGCAGTGCTTGAGGAGTGGCACACTGGAGTAGTAGTTCCCCTGTTCCAAATGGGGGACTAGAGAGTGGGCCAACTTAAGAGGCATCATATTAGTCAGCCTCCCTGGGAAAGTCTACTCTAAGGTGCTGGAAAAGAGGGTCTGGCTGATAGCCAAACCAAAGATTATAGAAGAACAATAAAGATTCTGTTCTGGTCATGGAATAACAGACCAGCTCTTCACTTGCACAAGTATCCAGGAGGGCATCTGGGAGTATATCCATTTGGTCCACTTGTGTTTTGTGGATCTGGAGAAGACTTATGACCAGGTCCCCCTGGGAGATACTGTGGAAGGTCTTGTTTAGTATGGGGTGAGGGGGACACTACTCGGTGCTATCCAATCTCTGAATGGCCAAAGCTGCCAGGGCTGCGCCTTGTCACCAATCCTTTTTGTGATATTCATGGATAGGATCTCAAGGCATAGCCGTAGAGTTGCAGTTTGGTGGGCTGAAGACTACATCACTGGTTTTTGTAGATGATCTGGTTCTGATGGCATTATTGGTTTGTGACCTTCTGTACTCTCTGGATCAGTTCTCAGCCAATTTCGAAGCAGCTGGAATGAGGATCAGTACGTTTCAATTTTAATTCATGGCTCTCAACAGGAAACTAACTGATATCCCACTCCAAGTGAGGAATGAATCCTTACCCCAAGTGAGGGAGTTTAAGTTTGAGTGGTTACTAGACTAGAAAAGCACTATAGAAGAACAATTCCATTTATCATTTGTCTCTGGGTCTTGTTCTTGAGTGAGGGTATGACGGAGCGCGAGTTGGACAGGGGACTTGGAGCTGCTGGAGCGGTATTGCGCTTGCCTTACCAAACTCGTGTTACCAAGAGAGAACTTGGCCAGAAGGTAAAGCTCTTAGTCTACTGGTCAATGTTTATTCCTACTCTCACCTATGGCTATGAAAGTTGGTTCATGACTGAACGAACAAGATCACGGATACAAGCAGCTGGTTTTTCCCTTGGAGATAGGTTGAGAAGTTCAGTCATCCATGAGGTACTCTGAGTAGAACTGCTTCTCCTTCAAGTTGAAAGGAGCCATTTGAGGTGGTTCAGGCCTCTAGTAAGGATGCCACCTTACTACACCTCAAGTGTTCCATGTACATCCAACCAGGAGGAGGCGACAAGATAGACCGAGTACCAGGTGGACGAATTATATCTCCACACTGGCCCTGGAACTCCTCAAGATCCCCTAGTCAGAGCTGGTTGATGTGGCCAAGAAAAGGGAAGGTTGGTGTCTCTTTCTGGAACTACTTCCTTTGCAACCCAACTTCAGATAAGTAGTTGATAATGGATGGATGAGGACTAGGCTTACCAGTGCCACTTCCAGCAGCAACTTGTTTTTTTGTGGGAAGTCTTCCATCTAAGTACTAGTCAAGTTCACACCTGCTTAGTTTTTGTACATATTGATATGGCTGCCATCACAGTAGTTGCTTTCTAGTATGGAAAACAGTTTCTCCTTGATTTACCCCTCTGATTTTTAATTGCTTTCCAGAGATTCAAACCCTTTCAACTTCCATTATCACAGATCTCTCACATATGGGATTTATTATTGAGCTGTATATGACATTGTGATGATTACATTCTTTCTCTTTATCATGTCTCTTTGTCTCCCTCTGTTTCTATCTGTTTAGATGTGAGTGCCATGGTCATGCAGAACACTGTGACACAAGTGTGACTCCCTACCGCTGTCTGTGTCTTTCTGAAAGCCACACACAAGGACACAATGTGAGTAAGAAATGCCTTGGAGACAATCCATGTCATTCTGCTTATAATGTTTGTAAGTGTCTTTAGAAAAATAATTTAACTCCACCAGAGTGAGTGAGATGAGAGGGAGACATTCCGATATTTGTTACTTGTAATATATTTGTCAGGTTTTTTTGTTTATTTAGCATTTCAAATCATCATTATCGGCACTGGATCAAGACTTCCTGTATCAGATGACTCCTTAAAAACTACACATTTATATTGGCATGCTCACATGCATGCACACACACATAACTGTTCACTCAGAACATGGAGGAACTCCCTTTGGTAGAGCCTCCTTGTGGTCTTACTTAATTAAGTAGTTTCTTCTCAACAACATGGAAAAGACTCATCTGATGAATCACACACACACACACACACACACACACACACACAATGAAAATCCTGCTATCTGTTCCTCTTTGCAGTTGGATGTTTTTCTCATCTTTTTGTCTTATCTAAAGTTGTTTAATTATGCTATGGTCAAGAAATTAATTGGTGTTAAGTGCCTTACTCGTTGGATACATATACCAGCAGTATTGAATAGCTTCTTTGTAGAGCTTCTCTTTAGAGTAAAATATCCTCCTCCATGGGATATTCTAACTCTTTACCTTACAGACCATAAAAAGCTTTGCTGTAAATCAGGCCTAAATCTCATCATAGACAGCAGTGGAAATGATTTTTATCCCAGAATTAGAGTCTGAATCAGAATAAAGTTTATTGCCCATGTAGGTAAGCACACACATGGAATATGACTCTGGTTTAATGGCTCTCACAGTGTACTTAGTATAGAATAACCACACAACAGTTCAACATCCTAAATAAATTATAAATGTTTGCCTTTTATCCATAACTGACACCTGTCAAGGTTTCCCATGGAAAGAAAAGACATGACATTGGCATCGGCACATATTTTAACTTTCCTTGTATTTCCTTGAGTACTGGAAAGTGTCTTCTACTACTAAGATAAGCTATTGTTACGGCTCCTTCTGCCCACACATCCTCTGACCAGGCATGACGATCACTCCTGAAAACTGTCGTTGAAATCTATGAAGGTCCTGGTGAGAAAAATAAGGGTGTATTTATTTTTATATTTATTGTGTATTTGTTAAGCTGTTGGAGTACATAGCAATAGTTTCAGCGCTGAAAGGGCCGAGTCTGCTCACACAGTGTGTCAGTCTGACCACGAATGAACAGATACATTGTTATTCATACAATGTGAGAACAGGATGATTTGCGGCAGAGAGGAGATCGGTGGCCTTGGCAATCAGGTGTCCAAGTATCCCGTCTTGTCTAAAAGCTGGAATAAAGGCGCCACTGGGGGTAGAAATCTTTGTTAAGGACAGGATGAGATTACAGGGAAGAAACTTGGAGATGAAGCTATGCTATATTGTCTTAAGTGCAAGATGGAGGCGCGACCAACAGTGGATATCTTCAAGGATAGAGTGGGGTTACTTGGGTAAAGTGCATGCAATTTGGTCATGAGGGCATAAATGATGAATTTCTATAACAAAATCAATCTTGATTTCATAAACAAACCTACAAGAATACTGGTCATCTTGACATTCAACGCTAGATCTTCCCAAAGAATTCCTTGACCCGGAGCACAGTGCCAGCTTGCCTGCTTCTCACCTTTGATGGATTCCTGGACTCCTGAACTTTTTTTATTTTTTCAAAATTTTTGCTCTGTGCCAATTGCCTGACCTCAGTCCTGCATACTATTGTTCCTTGAATTGTGTTTATCAAAGGCCCTACTAGGCAAACTGTTGTTGTCTGTCTCCTGAGTTGTGCATTTGAGCCTGTAGCCAACCATTCTGAACAGAAGATGTGGCCATAAAGGAGGCAGCCAACTCAGGAGATTTGACTGAAGAACCCACGCCCTTTCAAGTCCAAGGGCAGGCTCTAGCCAACCACTCCCGGCTGTTCTGGCTGTGGTTTCTGCTGAGCAGCAATCCCAGCGGGACCAGCTCTAAGGCCTGGTCAACACTGTCCAGCAACTGTCTGCCCAGATATCAACACTCACTGCCCTCATGACCCAGAACGCCCAGCTTCCAACCCAGCCAGCTCCCCTCGCCGCACCTGCCTTAGCATTGAAGTCCAACACCAAGCCTCACTTCAGCTGCAGCAGAAGCCCCACATGGCCGTCCTAGACCCCACTATGGCAACTTCTATGAGTGCCATGGTTGCCTCATGGAGTCTGACTACATCCTCCATTATCATTCAAGTGTGTACTTGACAGACACTGCACAGATTGATTGCATCACCACACTAACTATACGGGAGGCTCTGATGTGGGTCCAGGCAGCCCTCGGACCAGGCAGCCAACTCTTGATGGCTATGCTGCCTTCAAGGCAGAGTTCTGGTTGGTTTTTGACCACGCTGCTGACGGCCAGGACATCAATGCGCGCCTCACCACTCCAGCAGGATAACTGCTCTGTGGCCGCTTACACTAAGTTCTGCACCTTGGCCATAGGAAGTGGGTGGAATGATGTGGGACTGAACACAGAGTTACGTAGGGGCTTGAGCAAGTCCCTCAAGGATGCCCTGGTCCACGACCGTGTCTCTACTTCAGTGAGAAGAGCTTCGTGACTGCTGTCTCTCCTTGCCAAGAAGACTAGGATTACCCAGAGGGGATTTCCTGGTAAGCTGCATCACCCATTCCCGACCATCCATCAGCCCTGTCCAGTTTGACGTTACCCTGGTCTGGCCTGGCAGGGTCAAACCCTGTTCATTGATACACTCATAGACTCGGGCAGAATATAACTTTTTTGATGCACATGTAGCCACCATGACCATCTCGGGCCACCAGCCGTCTCTCCTAAACACTTCCATGCTTTCACAGGTATGTCACCCGGGCCAACTGCCTTTCCACTCTTCATCTTCTTAATAGCTGCCCTCACTTCCTCCTTGCTAATCCACCACACTTCCTGATTTACTATCTCCACATCATCCAACCTTCTTTCTCTCATTTTCTTCATTCGTCAGCCCCTCAAAGTACTCTTTCCATCTGTTCAACAGACTTTCCACCTTTGTTGGCACAATTCCATCTCTATCCTTTGTTGCCCTAACCTGCTGGACATTCTTCCCAGCTCAGTCCCTCTGCCAAGAGAATTGGTACAAGTCCTTTACTCCTTCCTTAGTGTCCATCCTTTCATACAACTCACCTTATGCCTTTTCTATTGCCTTTGGCCCCCTCTCCCTTCATGTTACACCGCATCTCCTTTTGTTCTTCTCTACTTTCTTCATCTCTCTGGCTATCCAACTTCATCTTTGCTAATCTCTTTTCCTGTTTGCTCTGGTGTAAGTGTTAAATTGACTCATTTTTATATTGGAATTTCATATTTCTGTAGTGGTTCTGCAGCCGTCTGTTAGCTATTCAATACCACTCAGTGCTAGTCTTAACTTCTCTCTAAACTCCACACAACGGTCTTCCTTCTTTAACTTCCAACATTTCATACCTAGTTTTTTCTTCACTCTCTTCCTCTTCTTGATCTCCAAAGCCATCTTACAGACCACTATCTGACGCTGCCTAGCTACGTCCTCCCCTGTCACCATCTCAAAGTCTACAATACCTTTCAGATTGCATTTCCTTGTATGCACTTTCCTCCACTCTTATACATCAGCCTGTTTTCCTTGTTCTTCTTGAAATATGTATTCACCACAGCCATTTCCTACTTTTTCACAAAATCCACCACCCTCTGTCCCTCTACATTTATCTTTTTGGCACCATACCTACTTGTCACCCCCTCATAACTCTGTTCCCTTCCCAAACATCTTGATTGAAGTCTGCTCCAATCAGCCCCTTATTTGGGTACACTCTCCACCACTTCATCCTAGTCATTCCAGAATTTTTCTTTCTCTTCCATCTTACACCCAACTTATGGGGCATATATGCTGATAACATTCACCATCACACTTTTGATTTCCAGCTTCATACTCATCACTCTGTCCAAAGCTCTCATCACTTCCAACACACTCTTGATGTACTCCAGAACTATTCTTACTCCATTTTTGCTATCTCCACCATGGTAGAAAAGATTGAAATCATCCCCAATGTTTTTGGTCTTGCATCCCTTCCACTTTGTTTTTTGTACACAAAGTATATCTAACGTCTTCTCTCCATCATATCAGGCAGTTTTCTCCCTTTACCAGTCATACTGCCAGCATTCAAAGTTCGGACTCTCGTCTCCACACACATACTCTTCCTTCTCTGCCACTGCCTCTGGATATGTCTTCTCCCATTCCTTCTCTTTTGCCCAACAGCAGCATCATTTCCCCTGGCATCCTGCTGTCCAACTGTGGTGACAGTCATTGGTAACACGGGGCCTCAACCAATCCGGTATGGACATCTGATTTATGATCTGCATATTTGATTTGGCAAGTTTTATACCAGATGCCCTTCTTGATGAAACCCTCCCCATTTATCTGAACTTGGGACCAGTACTAAGATTGGCTGGGTTCAAGTAATATAAAGTGTCTTCATCCATGTTTAAGGGACACTCATAACAAGCAGTAGCAATGCCCTCAGCTGACTTGATTTTTTATTAGTTGAGAAGACAAGTATTTAAACAGGATTGTTAAGCATCAAAGCCCTAATTAAGCACTTGCCATTCTCTAACATTTTTGTACTTGGAGAAGAAATAACTAGCCAATCCATCTTGCTCATTTCCATGTAGAACTGAGGACCAGTAGCAAGATAGGATACTGATGAGACAGCTGAAATATGAAAGGAAATGTTCCCCCTTAAAGTGTCAGTGTCACACAGTTTTTGTGATATCCTCCATTTCCAAAATCTCCCATCCCCTTGCATACTCAGTTTGTGTAACATTCGCCATAACTTTATTGATGGACCCTTTTTTTCCCCCCAGAGCATTATATGCATACCTCACAAACATTGGCTCCTCTCCATTGCAAAGCATGTCAAAATTGTACTTAAATTTAATTTGAGATTTAATTCAATTTAACTTCAATGTGCCGAACTCATGTTGTGTTTTCTTTAAAAAAATAGCAAGATAACATAAGTACTGTGCAGTGCTCTTGAGAAATAGGAGTCATATTAGCCATACCCTCAGTCAGTAGCAAAAAGTTCAGTACGTCTGACTGTATGACTGTCTACCAAGTTCCATGAAGGGACAGCCTGCATTATTCACTGCTTGCTTATGTATCATTTATGTACCAGTCTCATTGTGTGTGCGTGTGTGCGTGCGTGCGTGCATCCATGTACGTGTGTGCGCGGGGCTTTCTTAATAGTAACCCCCAGCTATTGCTTATCTCTAGCTTTATTATTTTTCTATGACATTTATACAAACATCCACACACAAGTATGAAAACACACACACAGTACACAGTCTCTTTTTCCATTTGATTCCTGTTCTTCTACTGTTTTTCTTCTATCTGTCCTCTTACACTACATCTCTTTCCACCTCTCTTACATCTCATATCTCTTTATTCCATTTTTTTTCTCTCCTTCTTCCCCTTCTGTTCCCATGGGTTTCTGTTTAAATAATGTCTCAAATCGACTAGAACAATGACATTCCCTCAGCTGCATCACTAATCAGCGCTATTCCTCTATTTGTCTTTCTCTTCATTTCACACAGCCCGTGTCTCAGTTCTCCCTCACCCTTTTATCTGCTCTTGATTTCTTTTCCTTTCTTAGTAATTTCATCCCACATCTCTCCCTCTCAATTATCTCTGTCTTTGTATCTCTTTCTCTCACACAATATTTAGGCTGGTAAATTAGTGTATTCCAACAGATTGGGGTGGGAACAAGCAATGTATATACAACAAAATGAACTGTAAAGGGGTGTGTGTGTGAGAGAGAGAGAGAGAGAGAGAGAGAGCATTTTGACCATGGAGATTCTTTTAAAACAACACTAATTCCCCTTTGAAGGAAACCACACTCTAATGAAAGACAT
Organism: Regalecus glesne; assembly: GCA_900302585.1. NCBI lineage: Eukaryota > Metazoa > Chordata > Actinopteri > Lampriformes > Regalecidae > Regalecus > Regalecus glesne. Next base: position 4,931 of record OMLC01043284.1, on the reverse strand, counting down.
TGGTATGTTAAACATGTACAAGTGTGTGTGTGTGTGTGTGTGCGCGCGCTGGTACTTTGTCTCAATCCATGTGTGTCAGTGTGCAAGTATATCTCTGTGGATGTCTGCCAGCGTATGCATGCACACCCATGCGTGTACCTCTTTGAGTGAATGTATGTAGACCACCCCCCCCTCGCATTTTCCCTTCAAACCTGTCCGTGACTTCTCTGAGTGAATATTCAGGGCCTTTCTTCTGTCTGTGTAATATTGGAGCATAAAGGGCTGTGGGGAATATTAGCGATTAATATTGCATGCGTTCTGTTGACTTGGATAGGCCCAGCGCCGTGACGGATGTTATACTAATCTGCAGAATTTCCACAGTGACATTAAAGTGACAGAAATGCTCAGACATGTGTCAGGATGATCAACGGGGGCCTTGGAAGACACACACTTAAACACACACACACACACACACATGCACACACACACATGCATATACACACACAGTTTGTTTCTCTTCTTGTGGGGACCCTTCATTGAATACATCCATTTCCCTAGCCCTTTACCCTAACCTTAGTCACCATAACTACTACATGACTATCCTTAAACCTTACTCTAGCCTTAATATAACCTTAATGTTAGGAAGTCAGGCATTGGTATTTCCTTTTATCATTCTTTCACAGAGTCCTCTTTTTTTTCTCCGCTATGTTCTTACAAATGACCGATCAATCATTTGTCATGCAAATTAGCTCATGATTCCTTGGATTCTTAATGGTTTCCTGTTGCAGGGCTACAAAAGTAAAGAAAAATAACTATATTTCTTTGTTAATATCCATGAAATATTCACTGCACCCTATGTTTAAGTCGGTGTATTATCACAGAAGTCAACCTTGGGCAAAGAGATAGAGGTTGGCTTTTAGATCTTTTAGATAATCACCCAAGTTTTTATGCTTGTGAAGTGAAAGAGACATATAGGCTTGGTGGACTTTTATGTATTTTTATTTGCTGTTTATTTGTCACATGACAGGCTGGGGGAATTTGTTCTCCGCATTTAACTCATCCTGCTATATAGAAGTGGTGAGGAACTTGATATTTGTTATTAGATCTGTTGCTGAGTTTGAGCTTTTGAATGCGTACTCATAAAAAGTAATAGTGATCAACAAACTTATCCAATTTTGAGAATCTCTTTGTGCCATATCTTGAAAGAGGTAATTTTAGGATTGGAGACCAGGATTATATTTAGAATCTATATGAGGGAAAGGTAAGTCCTGTTTTGTGATAACCAATTAGATTTGATCATATACTATGATGATATGCTATTTTCAGTGGATATATTCTTCATACTGGTTAGTGTGTAAACATGGAAAGAAAAATAACTCAGAAGAAACTAACTGCCCTCAAGGAGGCAGTTATTCTCTCTCGAGTTATTTTTCATCTGATCAGTTCATCTGAATACAGCGTTTATTGAAAGAAACGTTCACACAGTTTTTTCGGGCTGGGCTCAACCTGAAAAAATAACTTGGACACTTCTCCATCCTGTGGACCCACCACCTACAGGAAGAAGCAGTGGGGTCAGGGGGATTGCCAGAAACGTAGCAGTGAAGGCAAAGGGTCTCAAGGGACCAGACCCAAGCAACAGGGGCTGGCATTTGGGGTGTGGAATGTCACCTCCCTGGGGGGTAAGGAGCTGGAGCTTGTGCGGGAGACCCCTACGCACAGCATCGGATTTGGAGCCAAAGTCCTCAAAAGGGGTTGGACTTTATTCTGGACTTTATTCACACAGGCCAGGTGTGGGAATACTCACAAGTCCCTGGCTGAGCGCCACCATCTTGGAATTTAATCATGTGAATGAGAGGGTCTCCGCCCTACGCCGTAGGGTTATGGGGGGAAAAACTCTGACTGTTGTCTTTGCCTATGCACCGAACCATACTTCAGAGTATTCGGTCTTGGAGACCCTGAATGGAGTCCTACATGGGGCTCCTGGAGGGGACTTTGTCATTTTACTGGGAGTGGTGTGATTGGGAGGAATAGCTTCGATGCTCTGAACTCGAGTGGTGCTTTATCGTTGGACTTTTGTGCTAGTCATAGATCGTCCATAATAAACACCATGTTCCAACATAAGGATGCTCGTAAGTGCACATGGTACTAGAGCACCTTAGGGCGAAGGTCAATTTTGTTATCATGTGATTTATTATTCCACGTATTTTAGACACTTAGATGAAGAGAGGAGCAGAGCTGCCAACTGACCACCATCTGGTGGTGAGTTGGGTCAGGTGGAGAGGAAAGCCTCAGGACAGACCTGGTAAACCCAAGCATATAAGTTAACGGGGAATGTCTGGAGGAGGCCTTTTTCCTGGAGACCTTCAACTCCCAACTACAGTAGAGCTTTTCTGGCATTCTGGACCTCAGGAGGGGAAAACCGGGAACCATCCAAGCAGTTTACAGTAAGGATGGGATGATGTTGAGCTCAACTGAGGAGGTAATAAGATGATGGAAGGACAAGTTTGAGGAACTCCTGAACCCAACGAACCCACCCTCTTGGATAGTGGTGGAGCTGGAGGATGATGGAGGATAAATGAATAAATCGATTCATTCTCATTCAAAGATGGTGATGCTCACATCCTTGATAGGAAGGAACGCTGTTTTGAAAAGGGGGTCAAAGAGGCCATTTATGTCGAGAGGGAACAACCATCATTGAAGAGGGGTGGTGGCCTGAGAGTACGTCTGTTGTTGTCCTACAATGCTATGATTGCAAATATTCCCCAATCCTTTGTGAATGGTGCTCATTGCCACTGAAATTGTAGTTAATGATCCCACTTGCATATGAACCCAGACTATTGTTGTGTGGTATCGATCTATTGTTCATAAGGGGGGAATGCTGCAGTCAGCTCAGACTGAAGATGTCACATGTTTGAATGATGAAACATTTCTGAATAAACTTCTGATCATCGATTCACCTTTTTTGTGATTTCCTGTACCTGGATTATTGAGCATGCATCAAGATATGATAGAGCTATTCTTAGCTGCCCCCCTTGGTTCAGGGTTGGACTTTCCCTCTTCACATAAATGGCCTCATTGACCACCCACTCAAACTCCCTATCAAGTATGTGTACATCCTCTTCATTGAAAGAATGGTCACTGGGTGGTAGATGGGTGTAGACAGCAGAGTCCTAGCCTGAAGAGATACCTTTTCTGTGTTGTGTCATCATCTTGGCCAGTGTCTGTTTGGCTTCTCTGATGTACAAGTCATGGGAATCTTCCTGACACTTAACAGTGTACACTATATTGCTCTGTTTGTGCAGCGAGACCCGATCCTCTGGGGGGACCAATATCTGGCACAGCATGTTTTGGGGTTTGAAAGCAATCAAGATGTGGTGTTTGGAAAATCTGTGTCTCAACTGTTCTGAAAATCCCATCAAATATGGCATCACCACTAGTTTACACTTTTCATTTTCTCGAGTTTCAATGGCAATGTTTAATATTTACAGGAGATCTGTCTTGATGCATGCTAAATAATCCGGGTATGGAAATCATAAAAAAGAGGTGAATCAGTTCAACTGGATCAGTGGTTTATTTAGAAACGTTTCCTCACTCACCAGGTGACTTCTTCAGTCTGAACTGAAAACAAACACCCCCTCTTATAAACAGTACATTGATACCACAACCATAGCCTGTGTTCATATGTAAGCTGGGTGATCAACTACACATTCAGTGGCAATGGGAAATTCACAGAAGATTTTGGTAAAAAGTTATCACAGTATTGTAAGATGCTGGCAGATGTACTTAAGTATATGGTGTTGTTGTTGTGTGTGTGTGTGTGTGTGTGTGTGTATTTATATGTGTAAATCTGAGATAGCCCGTGATGTTAAAAAGGGACCCATATGCCCGTTGTTCATGCCTGGGACATCAGAGAATTTTGACCTAGGCTAGGGTTAACTGTGTTTATTCAGGAAATACACACCAATAGCTGATATGTTTGCAGGGTAGACTAAAACAGAAAAAAATGCCTGGCCATTGCAATAGCTTACACAGTATCGAATCTTTAAGCTTTTAGTTTGATACTTCAAGTCATTTAAATGCCGCTTTGAATCAGAAACCTGTGAATTTATTCAGAAGTGAGTGCACGCATTCCTTTAGTTTATACCAGATCTCTGTGTAGCAGATGCAGCTCCATGAAAATCTTTTGTCTGAAGAGGAGAGGGGAAGTGTGTTCTCTGCTCTTAACTCCCATGCTCCAGTCCCAGGCCTAATTAATAGGCAGGGAGAGAGGGAAGGTATCGGCAAAGCCGAAAGAAAAGAAAGGAGAGAACAGAAGAAAGAAAAAAAGGCGTTCTTTTTCATTTGCTATGGTAATATTTCCCCATCACTTATTCACCATGGATATGAGAACAAGGAGATAGGGAGATGTAGGGAGGGGTGGAGGTGTGTGTGTGTGTGGGGGGGTGAACCTAAAACGCTCTTTTTGAGAAATGGAGACAGAAGAGGGAGGGTGTATAGGGAAAGATGGAAGGAAAGAATGGATGAATAAAGTTAAAATATGGAAGGAAAGAGGGAATGGACAGGATGAAATGGAGGGATGGGGTAGAGGGAGAAGATGGGAAGGGGGTTGTGGGCTTGGTATCAAGGAATTTCTCTTGGAAGTGTGCAAGGAAAAGCACCTTTTGATATGTGAACCGTTTTAGAGCTGAATGTGACAGGCAAGCAGGTAGAGACAGATACTTAGAGGTCCGTTTTACCTGTCATGATTAGTGTCCATGTTCTGGGGGGGGGCACGGACAGATACTGTGTAGACAAAAAGCCATAGCGGTTGCATAGACAGAAGGGTAACACAGGCAGTCTAGGTAGGATGAAAAATATATAAGCAGGCCAACAGACTGACCGACATGCGGACCGATGAGCAGGCATACAGAATAGGGAACATGCAAATGATGCTTTTAACTGTCTAGCATTCC
>OMLC01043283.1:0-17013 GCA_900302585.1 Regalecus glesne | reverse complement strand
GGCCATCTCTGGTAGCCCTCCCCCTTTTCTCATCGTGATGATGAGAAGGAATTCAGCAACAAGTAAAAGAGATGGGGTGAAGAGAGAGAGAAGAGAGAGAGAGAGAGAATAACATCATTCTAAATGCAATTACTGTGAATTCTCCTCAGTTCAGACATGAAAGCACACCACTGTCACTCACCAGGGGGAAAAAAAAGAAAAGAAGAAGAGGAGAAGGGAAAAAACAGCACCCTGAGACGCATACCGATGAGTGACAGGCGACTCATCTCCGCTCCGGGGAGGATTTTACAGACACGGCTCTATCTTAGGGACAGATAACGTACACGAGAACACACACACACACACACATAGGGCCTCAATACACACAGTAACCTCTATTGGTGCGATAACGAGCGTGGAAATGAGGGCTGTGCGGGAGAATGAGGCTGAGTACAATGAGGATTGTACTGCAGACAGGCTGAATGGAGAGCCTGTATAGGCAGGTGTAGAGAGGACTAATGGGCTCAGAGTTGGAACTGTCAATAGTGCTGAAACCAAGGTGTGTTGGTAGGTGTCACACAGAAGGAGCTGTAGGCGGTCCGCATCCAAGGGTGCTGGGGGAAACCGGACTTCATATGTAAACAGGTTCTGAACACAATAACCTTTCCATGCCAAATGTCTAATATTCAGGTTAAAAATGTCAAAGGGAATAGTGACTCAGAACCAACTGCAATGGCCTCAACAGCAAGTTAAGCTCGCTTGGAGAACAGCCATTTAGCATGTCACAAACGGCTCCTGTTCTGTGATATGATCAGTTTGGTTAGCAAGTCAGTGAGGGAGGTGGTGCTCTGTCCCACTTACACAAGGCATACTGTGATAGAGCATAAGGTGCCGCTTCAAAGAATGAGCGAGGCATACAGCTCACGTTGTCTAAAATTACTCAGGCTCATTGGGCAGGCGGGCAAGAAAAGAGGCCGAGGTTAACATTTGTCATGTTGCTCATCAAGCCAGAATGAAGATGTTTCAGAAAGCACAAGCTGTGTAGAGTCACGTCAGCCCACCTGGGTGGAGTCGATGGTGCATTTCAAGGTGGAGCAGGTCAGAGAAGCCCTCCCCCAGCAGAAGTCTGTCCACGGGGGACTCCCGTCCCATGTCAAAGTCACTGTCCCCCGCCTCGCTGTCCCCACGACCACTGTCTTTCAGGCTGAACTTGTCCATGTCCTGCAGTGCATATCTAGGAGGCACCAATGAAAGAAAAGAATCAAATGAATGTTTATAAGTGCATGATTACAGATTTAATATCTCTAACTTAAGCTATGTTGCCTATTCACAAGTCCAAAAGATGAATTACAAATGATCCTTTTAGACTGCGTTTGACGGCTAAACGGTTTCTCACGCTTATCTTAATACCATAGATTTATAAAACCTGTAGTCACTTTTACTGAAGAATGAAGATTATCCGAGTCCTCCAAACAAGGCAGCTTCAATCAATTACACCTCCAGGCACGCAGATGCAGCCAAACTCCGTCAATAATGCTGTCACATATCACCGAGGCCGTTGATACATCTCTTGTTTAGGAAACTAATGAGCATTTTTATTCTAGTAGACCGCAATGATGTCCACAACAAAGTAACATATAGTGTCTTCTCCTCACAGGTGGCCTTTACGATTCCAAAAACCAGGGAGTAAAAGTAACGGGAAGAAAAACCGCCACGATATTGTTGAGCTGAATGACATTGGTATGATCACAACTGGAATATGATGAGTATAACTACACACCATCAAACAATGATCTACACATAACTGACCGACCAAACAGCTGAGCTTTACAACAGGTTGTTGGAACATGTGGCACACAATGACAAACAAGTGATTCAAAATGTAAATTAAAAACAAATTTATTTTGAGGGGGGAGATGGGGGGGTTACCTGTAGCTGCGGGAGTATTTGTTTCCACGGAAACTGGGTCTGGGCTGGTACTGGCCCTGATGGAGCATGGACAGAAGCTGTGAGACTTGCTATATCCAAAATAACAAAATAAAAACCAAAAAAAAAGGAAGTAGAAAGGGGATGAATAACAGATGGGAAACAGAGAAAAAAGAGACAACACAGAAAACAGAATAATGGGTGAGTAAACACAAAATGGATGATGGGATGGCTACTGAAAATGGATGAGACAAAATGGATGACATTAAAACAAGACGGGGGTGGGGGTGAGGCTAGATGAATATGGAGACATATAACTGAAGGGTGAGTCATGGTTATAATGGAAGTAATGGTGGCAGGGTGTAAACAAGATAAAGACAAAGACACATCTATAGTCATTATCGTATTGATGTGAATCAGTTTGCACTGCATGGCAATATTGATTAAGCCCCTGTCAGAGATGGAGATGAGTTGATTTGCTCTAATGATGACAGATTGACTTTGTGAACAATTTGATGAGTGTATTTGTGTTCAGGGACTGCAAAAATATAGTGGTGGACGTGTGTGCAAGAATCTCAAAGTGGAGATGGGGTAATAAAGCACATCTGAAATAGCTAGAACAATGCTTGTGAGTGTGTGTGTGTGTGTGTGCTCACGTGCGTGCGTGCGTGTGTGTGTGTGCGTGCGTGTGTGTGAGTTTGCATGCTCACCTCTACTGGTGGTGATGTATGGGCTAGTTCGAGGGCAAAACTCTCTGGGATGTGATTGGAGGAGATAGTCACCAAACTGTTTAAGGACTGGCGACTGTGGTGGCTCTGCCGACTTCCCATTGGTGCACGATCCAGGGGAGGGGTGGCAGATGGTGAACGATGGTGGGCTCTGATTGGTAAGGTGCCATTTACTGTGGGGACCAGAGTGATATCACCTTTGTGAATTTGACGTGATGGTTTCTTGGGATGATGCTGGTGGGTGGATTCAGCCACCCTGCAGTTATAGGAGTGTCTGGTGTCTTTCTTCTCCCGATTACAGTGAGTGGCAAATACCACCATGATGATGAGAAGCACCGCACAAATGGCACCCAAAGAGATTATGATGATCAGGGACGCATCAAGGGGAGACTCGCCTTGGTCCATCACTTGGACGTGGTTCTCCATGTTCTCATAAAGATCAATCTTCAGAACTGCCTTGGCACTCAAGCTCTCTCTCCCTTGGTCTCGCACCACCACTGTTAGCTCAGCGTGCTCATGGGGGAAGTTTTCAAGGCTGGCATTGGCATGGATTTCACAGGTCCGTGGATCAATAATGAAGAAGCCCTCCTCGTTACCACTAGAAATGGAGCAGATGAGCTCCGCATTGACACCTGTGTCCTGATCAGTTGCTCTGACCACAGTTACTAAGTGACCGGCATCTGTGAACTTTGACACGGGCACATCAGCTGTGAAGTTCCACAGTTGAGGAACCACAATGGCCGGGGGATTGTCATTCTCATCCAAGATGTTTAAGACAACTGTGGCGTTGCTTGACAGCGGTGGGTGTCCTGCATCTCTTGCCTGAATGATGAAAGAAATACGACTGACATCTTCACGGTCAAATGAGCGTAGTGCGTAGATAGCCCCGTTGGATGGGTCAATAGTGACATAGGTTGAGATAGAGGTCCCATGGATGGTATTTTCCAAGATGGAGTAGCTGACCTGTCCATTGGCATCTAGATCGGGATCATTGGCCACGAGGGACATCAAATATGCTCCAGGAGCATTGTTCTCTGATTTGAAGATCTCATAGCAGCCCTTCTCAAAATGTGGTGGGTTGTCATTTTCATCAGTAACATGCACAGTGAAATGTTTGACAGTGGACAGACTGGGTGTTCCCCGGTCCTCTGCTACCACAGTCAAACTGAATTCGGACCTCTTCTCTCGGTCTAGGGAGACATTGGTCAGTATCATGTAGTTGTTCTCATAAGTCCTCTGAAGTTTGAAAAACCCCTGGCCATGGAGTTTACACACTACCTCACCATTCAACCCAGAGTCCAAGTCCTCCACCCTCACCAAAGCCACAAACGTATCCAAAGGGGACGTTTCAGATACATAGGCTGCATCCTCTTTTCCTTGAGAAGACATGAGATTAATGCTGATGTCTGGTTTATTGTCATTCACATCTACTACTTTGACCAGGATCTTGCAGTGTGCAGGCATGGAGTTCGGACCCATGTCTTGTGCTTGCACGTCAATGTCATAAGAGGCGACACTCTCATAGTCTACGCGCCTGATCAAGGTCATGTGACCACTGTCAGGGTTGATTTTGAACGTCTCTATTATTTTAGGGGAAACGTGACTACTGAAGGAGTACACTATTTTGGCGTTGGTTCCCTCGTCGGCGTCAGTGGCATTCAGATCAATAATCAGTGTGCCAGGGGGGGAATTTTCGGGAAGGCTGATGATATAGGAGGTCTTCTCGAAAATCGGGCTGTTATCATTCGAGTCGGCCACACTGATCTTCAGGAGGGTTGAACCCGTTCTCGCGGGAACGCCCCTGTCGGACGCCGTATATTGAAGTTCGTAACCTGAGCGGACCTCCCGGTCCAGCTCTCTGAGCACTACCAGCTCGGCGTATCTAGCCCCGTCAGCCCTGGACTGGACGTCGATCTTGAAGAAGTCGTTCGGCTGCAAAGCATACGTGTACAGAGAATTATCCCCAACGTCGGGGTCAGTGGCGCTGTCCAGGGGGATGCGCGCCCCGACAGCAGCGCTCTCGGATATCTCAATGGGAACGACGGAGCGGGCAAACTGGGGTGCGTTGTCGTTGATGTCCAACACTTCGACCTCCACATGGAACAGCTGCAGGTGTTCGGTGGGAAGGGTCAGCACGTCAAACTGAACGGAACAGTTGAGATTCTTCTCGCAGAGTTTCTCACGGTCTATTTTGCTCCTGATGCTAATTTCCCCGTCCTGTTCGCGTAGCGTGAGAAAAGACGAGGTCCCTCGTTGCATGGCCTTGAAACGCAGTGGCACATCGCTGGGAAGTTTGGCCAACACATCGGCTACATCATCCTTCAGACGGGCGATAACGGTGCCGACCTTTTGCTCTTCGTAAATTTGATATTTCAATGTTTTCCCCGCGACGTGTTGTGTCGCCAGAGCCAGTACAACCATAACTTTCCACAATCTTGTCAAATGGAGTCCTTCCATTTTCCCCAGTGTCATTGCAGGAACAGAGAAGAAGAAAAAAAGAAAGGGAAAATCGCTGGACCGTCGAACTTGCCTCGAAATACAACAAACACCAATTATCTGAAAAACTTAGAAGCGTCGTGCGCCCACAGTCGCTGGTCGTGTTGCCTTCTCTCCGCGCAGCGAGACGAAGAGCTGTCGTTTACTCTGCAAAATGCAGGTCCTGTTAACTCACAATCTCAAAAGAAAAAAAAAGGTGAAAACATCCTAATGGAACATTTTTTTCTTGTTGTCTCGACATGCAAGTCTGCTGTACATATCTAAATGTGCGCAGGAATCTGAAATCTGTGCGCCTCTCTCCTCCGTGCGTGTCGTGCGCTCTCTATGGCTCAGGCTTTCCGTTTGAGGTGCACCGAGGCTTCCTCGGAATAGTCTGCCTCAAACCAACTCGTTATACACATGCTACGCCCCATGGAAGAAAGACAAAACGCTTCCTAAATCAAACGCCGACTGGTGACCACTCAAAACACAGAAAAAAGAGATGATAAAGGGGAGGGGGAATAGGAGAAGGGGTTTAACGAGGGAGTGAAAGTGGGGGTTAAACTCCGCCCCAGCCCTACTGGACAACCATGCCACGACACTGAGCCGGCGAGAGAATAAAGTCACGACAAACTTTCATCTGGAGTTTATGCTGGCCATTATTTCAGTCCATAAAACGAAAAGGAGGCTGAGTCTCCTGCATCTCCAGACACCGCAGACATTGGGTATACGGTCATCACCCCCTATTAGGGGAAATAGAGATATAACGTAAACCATATCATAAGCTTAACGGTCATTCCTCCATCTGCAAAGGTGACTGTTTGAAACTCGAATAAATGAGCTTCATACTGATGAATAAAAACATTAAACGGCCAGGTACACATCAATCTGCATGGCGCGCCGGGTATCTTGGCATCGGATACTTGTATTGTTTGTTGGTTTCAAATACTTTATTCTGGAAAAAAAAGGTACCTCCACACACTCACATGCAAAAACACACAAAAACAATGTTCGGGGGCTTTTTTTCACATACGCTCTTTCTTCTAATCTGTCTGTCTATGTGTGCAGATGAACCGGGTAAGCGGTGTGGCGAATCGTGCTGAAAAGGAGCCGGACTCTGATGAATGCCTTTAAAGAGTTGGTCACGCCGAGAAACAACCCCGTCCCTGTGCATAATGTTGCACAACATCACTCAAAACTCCCAGCATGGAGAATCTGTGAGCACCCAAGCCTGCGCATTCACCCTCAGACGCACGTACGCCTGCACACATGCACACGCATGGACGTACACGCACAGACGCAAAAAACACATGCTCACTCAGAGAGCTGAGACGGACAGAGACATGCCCCCTCTCTCTCTCTCTCTCTCTCTCTCACACACACACACACACACACACACTTACGGGTCTTGATCTACGTGTGCAAATGCGAATGTGTATTCTCGTGACCATCTGGCGTAGTTTGTCTAGCACCAGGATTTGACGATTACATGAGACCAAACCATGGCTCCTACGGAGTCTCCAGTCCCACAAAGCTGTGATGAAATGAAATAGAGGTCCATCGACTCGTTGTGCCTCATCCGTTTTCTTTCGAGATCAATGCTGAGAAAGACAGAGAGAGGAAAGGGAGAGGGGGAGAAAGAGAGATACGGGAAGAGATGGATTGAAAGAGATGCCGTGCTTATGTACACCATGCTAGTATCCAGTTTTACGTGTCATGATGAGTCCCCACAATGCGGGGGCGGACACGGATTGAAATGGAGCACGGGGTATTAAGGCCAGATGCCCTTCCTTACGCTCCGTGACGAGTTCGAACCCGAGAAGCTTGACTTGGAGGTGCGCACTCTACTGCTGAGCTACCCAGAGAGAGAGAGAGAGAGAGAGAGAGAGAGAGAGAGAGAGAACTCATTGTTTTTGAGCATTAATAATGCACCACTTTAGCTGAGAGAAAGTGTATTTTGTCAACAAACACATTTTTTTTGTAAAAATGATTAATGCCAAGTTATTTTGAGATCGGTAGGCATACACAGAAACGCCGCTCTCGACCACACCGGATCGCTACATAATGCATACCCACTGCAAATCATTGTTTCACGCAAGAGTATCTTAGAAGTCAATCGGTTAGTCAGAAGAAGAGGACATTGAAAAACCAAAAGGTGGTCAGAAGAAATTGCTAATGTCTCAACAAATGGATTATGGACACGAGAAGTAAGAGAAACTGGCCCACCAAAATGTACAGAGCGTCATCCATCAAGCAGATAATTTACTTAAACTGTGTTTATTCTTTCCTTCAATGAGACGCATCTGCGCAACCTTAGCGAATTTGTTGACATTTGCACCGAATTATGAAAGCCTGTTAAATATGCCAAACGTGCATGGATTGGACACCAACCAGAAGTTGCCCATTTGACCCTAAAACTTTGAATAGGCGGAACACGTTTTTTTTCTCCCTCTTAGTGCCCATTCACAAGCAAAGCTATGTTTGGAAATGTTTGCATTCCTGTTTAGCACATCTTTCACCGTATTCCACTCGGTGTTTAAGCAGGTTTTTGTACGGGCTCGCAGCATTTCCATAGCCACAAACGCTCACAATGCCGTAATGCAATTACTCCCCACGCTCCAGAGCAGCTAATCACATTTGGAGAACAAAGTCAGCTCCGGAGTTTATGCAAGAAGAAAGAAAAAGAAACAGATAGGGGGTTGGGGTTGGCGAATGGTTTAATGCGCTGCGTAAAATAAAACAATAAATGTATAGGGAGGACATAATCTAAGTAAAAAAAAGCAGATGGAGACTTAATACATTTAGGCACGCTACATCACCAGAGGAGACGAGGAGACTGGGGTTTTCTCTTTGCTTCGGTGGGAAAACAAAGTGCTTCTATGGTAGATTTAATGCAGTGATGAAGAGGGGGTTTGGTGGAGCAGCTGTAAGGTTGATGCCCACTAAAAATATCAGGAAATTAACATTGGCGTCAAGGTGGCAATAATCGCCGATAATCTAACCAAAAATAAATAATATTAAAGCAAACAGCAAGGGGAAAGTAACAGAATATGTGGCCAGACCTCGTAATAACAAAGTCATACTTTGGCTCTAACTTTATTTTTTATTTTTACCGCTGATATATCCCAGCCCTCGGGACAAAAACAGGCGCAGCAGGTGGAACGGCGATGCGCCGTCGGATCATGACGCACGGCTCGTCGTCCACATGTGCACTCTGGCATCAGATTAGAGTTGGACGGAATGCACTATCTTCATCACCATGATCTTCATCACCATCATCGTCATCACCATCATCTTCATCACCATCATCTTCTTCATCACATGTTGCTGGGGGAGAGGGTGTTTGCACGCGCGTAGTTATGGTGGGTTGTAAAGGCACGCGAGCATCTGTCGCCTCGTCTGCCCGAGTATTGTCACTCATTCAATTACAGGGGTTTTGGGGCCTGTGGGGTACACCGGGGGTGTGTGTGGTAGGGGGGTGGTATATGGCTGAGCCCTTTCACTGGTGTTGATTCGATAAGTCTGAGCTCCCCTTACTACCACCCCCATCACACCAATCATTGTTATTCATACGAGTCTTCCCTCACCTCACCCCACTCCTTCCTTTCATTAGTAGGGTGCTTTGAGTTTTATGAGTTTATGACTTGTTGGCCATCAAGTTTGTGTGTGTGTGTGTGTGTGTGTGTGCACGGGAGCGCACGCGCACAGAGAGAACGTTTTTGGCTTTGTGGGAAGTATACTGGCCTGGGCTTAAACACAGTGCATATGGGCGAACACACTCTCACTGCAGCATATTGTAGGCCATGTCAACAGCTGGGTGACAAATTTATGGCAGAGGCAGAACTGTAGGGCACGGAAAGGCCAGGTTTGATCACTTCTGTGGGAGGTGAATTATTAAAATGCTCCGGTAGTTCTTTACCTCACAACCAAGTGGCTAATAGCTTCTTTTTTTAACAATAACAAAGGTATGACTTTGATATCAGCTGCATTGCTTTGAAATAGCTTTCAACAGGATTCAAATGATTTACCGCATTTAAATAATAATAATAAGGATTCCCTTATCAGTCCCGCAAGGGGAAATTTGGATTTCTCTGCATTTTTGACCCAACCTATTGTATAGGAACAGTGAGCTGCCAACATATGGTGCTCGGGGAGCAGTTAGGGGTTCAGTGTCTTGCTCATGGACACCTCGACATGCTGTATGCAGGACCGGGGATCGATCCTGTAACCCTCCGAATGCCAGATTAACTGTTGGTGATTATAGATTGTTGGTGGTGTATTTTGTAAAGGGCTGTGTGCAGGCAAACGGCAAGAACAACACGTATCCAGATGAAGGCAAACGATCCAGCAGGCGTTGGTTTCCAGCGCTGACCTTTTATCTGTAGGGGAGGAGGCTTGATTGTCGACGTTCCAGAGGGGTATCAAAGCGACGGACCCAGCAGTAGGTAACTTTAGGAATTTGGGTGTGAAAAAAACAGGGATGAAGTTAAAGACAAAAAACAACAGATAGCAGGCTGATTGTGGCACCTATGGCTGAGCAGAAAGCTTTCCAGACTGCAGAAGGAAATTGGAAATACATTCAGATACAATGTAACAGGGAAAGCCATGGACCCAGAAAACCTCCTTGACCAGCAGATCAGACGTTTCTTTGGCAGAAGGCAGCTTCGGCAGAGGCAGGACATGGGAAAACTTACTTGGGACTTTGCTGAATAAGAAAAAAATAAGCGACCCAGGGGGCCATCCACTGGGTCAGGCTGGCCGTGCCGTGCCGCCTTCACCTTATTCTCAGTGTCTCAAATGATGGCGTCAGTAACACGAGTGGCAGGAACAATGGTGTCAGAAGGAGAACTAGCTTCACTGTCTTCCCATGCAGACAAGGCGGAGTACTGGGCTTGACATTTTGGGAACCGGGCCAGTAGGTTAGAGTAAAATTAAAATGGCCAAAAAAAGATAGCCCTTCTGCCCTGACAAGCCTTAAGACATTTTGCCATCTGGATGTAGGCCTGGTTCTTATGGTCTGAAGTTAGCAAAACCCAGAAACCTCAGAAGCAGCTTACGGCTGGTGGGGCTTTACTTTGGCTGGATCCATCTTTATGGTCCCTGGGTGATGATGTACCTAAGACATGTGACTGAGTGGGCATGGGACACAGATTTCTCTGCCTTAACAAACAGGTGATTCTCCAGGAGCCATTATAGGAGATGATGGACTTGCTGGACATGTTCAGAGATGTTTCTGGAAAAAACAAAAGAATGATCAAAATATCATACAGGTAAATAATAACAAAGTGATCCAACATATCATATAGGCCATCGTTTACCAGGTTCTCGAAAATGGCCGGGCCATTGGTTAGCCTATATGTCATCGCCAAATATTCGGAATGACCCACAGGGGGTATTAAAGCCCATCTTCCACTTGTCCTCTTTGCCGATCCAGACCAGGTGGTAAGCATTGAGGAGGTCATGTTTGGTGAATATTGTAGCTCCCTGGAGAGAATCAAAAGGAGAGTTCATGAGAGGCCATCCTTACTGTAATGTTATTGAATCCTGGGAAGTCGATACATGGCTAAGTGTTTTGTCCTTCTTGGCCACAAAGAAAAAAAAAGAAGCACCAAGGGGAACTGCAGATGGACGAATGATTACAGCAGCTAACGAGTGTTTGATGCAACTCTCTATGACCTCCTGTTCAGACATTGAGAGACTCTAGAAGTGACTTCTGGGAAGGGGTGCAATCAGGTCAATTGGTCAATCATAGGGTGGATGAGGAGGTAAAGAGAGAGCTTTACTGAATACTGCTTGAATGTCATGATAATGGAACAAGGGACAGGTCGGGGGTCTCAGGGCAGTTAACATGACTGGAGACGGGTCAGAGTGCATTCTCCTCTTGTGTGCCGCAGTCATGTGTAGTGAGATTTGTGGCATGAAATGGGTTAGGATGAAAGTGTTGATATGGTCTGGGTTCTGTTGGTGACTCGATTTTTTTTTTAAAAGCACTGCTGTATTAAATTGGACTTTCTGATTTTCTAGCTAGCGTGTTGGGACTTGCCATGTTCGCATAGAACAATTGCACCAGCAAAACATATAATAAAGATATTGGCCCTCACATGCTACCTTCAGTGTAGCAGAAGTACTGTTTTCCTCCCCTCTATTTTTTTCAGTGTGGTTTTGTCAGATCAACAAGACATGTGCTTAATTTTTAAATTTGTAGGTGCCGGAGGAAAAAGTGGTCCCTTGACAGAGGCAACCAAGGCTTCTGAGAAGTCCCAGAGCGCAAAAAAAGATTAACCAAAAAAAAAAGTCACCAGTGTCACATTTTGTTGGTAAATAACCCATTAGGCCTAGTTTAACCCCTTAATGTGACTGGATATTATCGTTTAGAAATAGTAGGGGTAACTTTTTTTTTTAAAAATCGATACAAGAGGTGCTGAATCCACGCAAATAGGTTCCAGAGCACAAGCAGTTCGAAATTGAGAGGTCCAGAGCTACCTCTTGCTAGCTCCGGTACAAATTAAGCACTGAGCAAGAATACATGTGTTCTACACATATGTGAAATATATGAACTATTCTATGGAAAGTGAGAACATATAATAAAAGTCTCTACAAACATTGAATCGGTGAAACATCTTTTCAAGCTCAATAATCCAGGTGGTTAACAAAGTCAATATAGTTACGTCAGGTCATCTGGACATATGTTTCAAACAAAACATGAGTGTATTTTAACATTCATCCGAATGTCTTCCTCAGCTCTCGGTCCAGTATGTGAGGGATAGATTACTGGGGATAGATTACTGTTTTCTTTATGGATAGATTGTAACGTGTCATTGGACTTCATATATAGTTTGTATGCGTGATTCCACAAATGAAATGAAATGTCTGGAAAGTCAATGCATTTCTTGCCTGCTTGTATTGGAGTTATAACTCCATCACTCGATTACATTTTGCACATTCTTTTTCTTAACTGTCTCCACCTATTGGTATTTTGTAACAAAATGCTGCTCCATCATCCATAAAGAGTCTGATGCCGATGCCTAGATTTTGCGGCTGAGATATAAAATGATTATAAGCTTACTAATTCACAAGCTTCTGTGCTGTTGAAGCTGCCCATGGTTGTGTCAAATTTGCTATTATCCCTTTTGTGTCATGGGATTCCATTGTAGAACAAAATTGATTCCTTTGTGTGTCTGAGGATTTCTTTTACTCGTCTGGATTTGTCCATTGATTATTAGAAATTGATTATTTTTGATAGGAATTTCCTTGTGTATTCCTCGTGTAAAAGACACATGTCAAAGCATATAGATGTGTGGTTATTTTCACCCTCTATATTCCCACACTATTCTAATTCCTTGTCAGTGTTTTTGCCATTGGTTTGATGGGACTTTCTTTAGAATATTTTCAATCATTGATTTTCAATCAATGAGCGTTCACTTATTTTTCCAATTTCTGATTTGGTAGGGTTGATGAGTCTACATGTTGACTTGTTCGAAAAGTTCCGTATACGGTCTTTCAGCATGATAAAGACTCGGTTTCAGGTGGTAGCATCAATGCAGTTATCTGACCTCGGTCAGGGGTCAAACGTCTTATTTGATTATGTCTCTTTCGGTGGACTTAACGACTTTCTTGTATGACTTAGTGAAGGTACTCTCTAGCAGTTCATCATATTGGTCAGGTTTTAGTTTGTAGAAGTCTGATGTGTTATCAGCAGCAATGAGGAGGGAATCTTCTATTTTTCCTTTTTGAATCGCTCTCTGAATGATGCCCAGTTTATTGTTGTATGTGGAGTTGATGTGATTGATTTCCTCATTGCTATGGTGTTCATTTCCTTGATAGTCTCTTGACAATGATCGGCTTTTACGTGTTAAACATTTGATGTATTTCAAAAAATAATAAACTAACCATTACTCTTAGATGTCAAATCTCTCTCTCTCTCTCTCTCTCTCTGTCTCTCTCTCTGACTCCCTCTCTCCTTCTCTCTTTCTTTCTCTCCCTGTCCCCCTCTCTTTCCTTTTCTCCTTTTCTCTGACAGAATGGCATTGACAGTGAAAGGTGTTGAGATATGTTTAGCTTTGTACAGACATGGTACAATGAAACACAGAAGTGTTGCAGACAATCAGCGCCACAGCACTCAAGTCCAGAATGTTCTCTCTCTATAGAAAGTAGAAAGTTGTCCAGCCCCACAAGCCATTCAAATATCGTAGCCTTGCCCTAAAAGGCCAAGGCAATTTCAACAACCATGAGCCAACCCAACTGCAATACTTCTTCACTTTCAATCAACTAACTTTGCAGACACTTTCATATCAAGGTATGTATCTTTGCAACACTGATTTTGGCACTTTGAATTTCACATTGTCAAAGTTGTTAGGTCCATTATTTATTTTTTTCTCTGAGTGAATGTCATTACACTTGGTGCCTGTGGAGCTCATCCACACTCGATCTATTCTGCACACGGAATAAAAAAAATACTTTCTTCCCCTTAACTTCTATAATGAGCTTTAGATACATGTACTCATATCTGACACTAGCGCAATATATCCATGCAGTCCAGATGACAAATGAAAATTATTCAGACCAAATGTGAGCGAAGTGAATTTTGCACGCGTTCAACTGCAACGCTCCGCTTAAGTGTCTTTAAATAAGCGTGTCTGCGAGTTTGCGTGTGTTCGTTTCTACATCAGTGTGCGTTGGCATTTTTTGTATTTCAGCATGAATGCTCGGTGGTTAGGATCATTGGTGGATGTGTGCAAATACTTGTGTGTGCCTGTGATTGACGTGTTGTTGATTTGTTAGGGACCGCCACTTCCCCCGATATGATGTCTGTCTCAAGCTCATGAGTGACAGCTAATTTATGGATCAGAGATTAGTGAGGAACGGAGCTCTCCGAGACATGGCACAAATGGTCCCATTTGGTCCCATTCCTTCATGACAGAAAAATGGATGTTAGCGTGCTAATAAGGACAGGCTAAGCTTTGATACGAACATTCATCTTGCGAGAACATTTATTCTGAACATGTGGTGCCGGAGTTTCTTTTCAAACATGTCATGATTTATTTTCTCTAAGAAACTCCGACTCTTGCTTCAGATGACATATAAACCCTCATGCCGCCCGGTTTGGATTGATGTGTTCGAAAAATACAATTATTCCGAGTCATATTTTGGATTAATGGCTTCTAAATGAGGCCAAGATCATCTCTGTTTTGCCAGTGACCAATGAAAAAAAAAGAGTTTGAGTTTCCCGTGTCATCTTGTTTGAATTAGGAAACGTTAGCTTGCAAGAAACAAAGCATCACAAAGGGGGCCACAAATCATAGCGGCTGCCAAACGCACTGTCAAATAGAAACCAGAGATTCGCTGGCGCACAACTAATCTCATAGGTGTGGGCCCTTGTTAGGGGAAAGTGCTTGTCCGTCGCCTGGTCTCCATGTCATAAAACCCCTGTTGATTTCCCCCACCTCTCCAACCCAAACAAGTTGGATTGATTAAAGGTAAAAACTTGAGCTGTAATAACACAGGGCAATACTAAGGCTGCTCTGTTTAAAGTCCAGACACCATAAAACCTGTATGTGTCAGTGTGACTATATATGTGTGTGTGTGTGTGTGTGAGTCTGTGTGTGTGTTTGTGCTTTTTTTGAACATGCGCGTGTTTGTACGTCTGTAAAAAAAAAAAAAACACTCCGGTGCCTGTCTGCTGTGTGTGCGCCTGTCGGTCATATAGCAGCATGTAGCCACAAGCATGTAGGCATCAGTGTGTTACCATGGCCGGGTTAAGCCCTTCTCCCCCCTCCGCCATGGCTCACCCCCCAGAGTGTTACATGTTTAAGTATACCCTGGTGACCCACTTCCAGGGAACTGGACTAGATTTATGGCTCCAAAGGTTGTGGGAGCTGGCAGCTGTGGAATGGAGGAGTAAAAGTGGAAGGGTGATGAAGAGGAGCAGAAAAGTTGAGGGGGTGAGGAGAAAGTGGAATGGGGAGGTTTGATGGAGGGCCTTGGGGTGTGGAGAAGTGTTGAAAGATGCAGAGTAATAAGAGGGCACCTCGTGATTCTGAGTGCATAAAATGGATGAACAGAAGGGAGAAAGGAGATTTGGACGGAATTGTGGAATGTATCAGGAAGTATCGTGTGAAGAAGTGGACTTTTGGGGTAGATGGAGGTGGGAGTGGGGATTGGTTATTTGGGGGGAGTTGAAAGGTAAGGGCAAGGAAACTATGAGAGAGCAGAGAAGAAGAAGGGAGAAACAAAGAAGGGATTGAGGCTTAAGGAGGAGGAGTAATGGAGGGGTGTGTGGAAGGGTAACTACCTTAGATGGAATCAGAGAAGAAAAGAGGAGTGGAGGGTCCTCCAACTTACTCTATGGCCCTCTCGTATGTTTCTGATTAAAGATTTGTATCCTTACAACAAAAATACAACTTTGGATCAATATTTGCAGATAAGCTTCCAGCAAAGCCTTTCTGGCATCTGTATGGAGGTTGGGGACATTGAAGCAGAGTGGGCTATGTTCAAAGCTTCCATTGCTGAAGCTTCGGCTGTGAGCTGTGGTCTCAAGGTCATAGGTGCCTCAAGGGGTGGTAACCCACGAACACCCTGGTGGACACCAGAAGTTAGGGAAGCCGTCCGACTGAAGAAGGAGGCCTTCTGGGAGAGGTTATTCCGGAAGAGTCCAGAGACAGTTGCGAGTTACAAATAGCCATGGGGAAGGACTTTAAGTCGGCACCAAAGCGCTTCTGGAAAACCGTCCCGTACCT
This sequence comes from Regalecus glesne, assembly GCA_900302585.1. NCBI lineage: Eukaryota > Metazoa > Chordata > Actinopteri > Lampriformes > Regalecidae > Regalecus > Regalecus glesne. Next base: position 1,169 of record OMLC01043283.1, on the reverse strand, counting down.
CAGGTGAGGAAAACAGGGAACCATCCAAGCTGTTTAAAGTTAGGATGGTATGCTGTTGAGCTCAACTAAGGAGGTAGTACGGTGGTGGAAAGAGCACTTTGAGAGACTTCTGAACTCGACAAACCCACCCTCTAGGATAGAGACAGAGCTGGAGGATGATGGAGGATCAACATCAATTTCCCTGGAGGAGGTCACTGGAGTAGTCAAACAACTCCACAGTGGCAAAGCTCCAGGGATTGATGAGATCCATCCAGAAATGCTAAAGGCTTTGGGTATTGAGGGGCTGTCATAGATGACAAATCTCTTCAACATCACATGGAATTCTGGGACAGTGCCGAAAGAGTGACAGACAGGGGTGGTGGTCCCAGTGTTCAAAAAGGGGACCAGAGAGTGTGTGGGTCCAATTCAACTATTTTCTTCCTCCAAACATGGCAAGTCAAATTGATGCCAAAGAGCTCGATTTCAGTCTCATCAGACCACCGCACTTTCTCCCAATTCTCATCTGAATCATCCAGGTGTTCATTGGCAAACTAAAGACAGGCCTGGATACGTGCCTTCTTGAGCAGGGGGACTTTGAGGGCACTACAGGATTTACATCCATTACAGTGTAGTGTGCTACCCATGGTCATCTTGGTGACTGTGGTCCCAGCTGCCTTGAGATCATCAACAAGCTCCTGTCATGTAGTTCTGGGTTGTTCCCTCACCTTTCTCATGATCAAGTTCACTCCAAGAGGTGAGATCTTGCATCGAGCCCCAGACTGAGGGAGATTGATGGTCAATTGGTGTTTCTTTCATTTTCCAATGATTGAACCAACAGTTGACTCCTTCTCACCAAGCTGCTTACCAATGGTCTTGTAGCCCATTCCAGTCCTGTGCAGGGCTACAATTATGTCCCTGATGTCCTTAGACTATTCTTTGGTCTTGCACATTGTGGCGTGGTTGGAATCTGATGAATTGATTGATTCGGTGGACAGATGTCTATTATAGAGGCAACGGGTACTTAATTAGGAATACTAATTAAGTAAGAGGACTAATCTGTGTACCTCCTGGTCACGTAACCAGTCTGTGGGAGCCAGGAGTCTTGCTGATTTGTAAGGGGTGAAATACTTATTTTTCTCAATAAAACACAAATAAATGTTGAAAATTCCTATACAGAGATTTTCTGGGAT
>OMLC01043282.1:6474-17159 GCA_900302585.1 Regalecus glesne | reverse complement strand
AGAATAAGACAAAGAAGCAGCAGACACAAAATATACAGGCAGAAAATAATATTGATGACAGATATGAGGTGAGGACAATCTTTACACAAACACACCAAATGGTTTTAACACCACAGTAACTGCTAGATACATTAAGTAATGCAGTAGTAGCAAAAAAGACGGTGAAGACTTGAAGTTTACAGTTTGGCGACTGTCACGAAGCAACCACCATAAGTTATCACTGTCCATGAATTAAACTACTTTCGTTTACTGCAAAGAACAACAATCGTTATTTAAGCTAACGACAAGTGGCAATTAGCATCTAAGTAAACTAACACCACCTCTCGCATAAATAATCCCAAATAGTTTCGATGGCAGGCGTGGTAACTGTATATGCGTGAAATGTGTTATGTGAACCGAAATATACGAGTTAAACAACCTGAACACGAATGATGAGCGCCAGTTTGATACATCTATTGTCTTTAACTTGAATATTCTCTGCCAGCAGAAACCGTTCTTTGGATCACCAACAACCTCTCAGACCTTCCAAATTAAGTGGAAGCGTTCGTTAATTAAGCAATTATGTGACCCACCTAATGATGCGTCCTATTCATCCTCCTCCTGTTATATCCCTCTTTATCGCCATGTGTGTGACCGAGTTGTTGGCATTTGTTGGCCAGAGGGACTGAGCCGCTCCTCTCCACTGACCATTAGCACCGGCACTAGCGTTTGTTCCTTCACTTCACCCGCTTCACCGCGTCATCCCACCGAGTGTTTCTGCGCATGTGCGGGGTCAGGGTTAATTTTACATCGATGTTAACACTACATCATTATCTGGATCAATATATCATCATCAAATTGAGTTTTGTTATAATTTTGACAACAGGCTGCACCTGGATGGAGCCCTAACGAGTATTACTTTCGCTATTACAACTGCTGCCCCATTAATCTGCACATCTGGAAATATGTAACTGGAAACATCCCAGAAGACGAAAGCCACGTTATTTAGTCATTGTGTTTTTACAATTATTTTTTGCCTCTGCATTAAAGCCATCCTATCGTTCAGCTCTATCTAGGGCCATGTCCATCCTCACAATAATCGGAGCTTTTATGTCGTATAGGAGCTGCAGCCCCCAGGGACCAACTCCAGTTCTTTTTTCATATTGCCTTGATAGGAGGAACAGACAGGAGTATCAACTCTAACATGCGTGTCTGTTTGATGGTGGGAGGAAACTGGAGCACCTGGATAAAACCCACGCAGACACAGGGAGAAGAACTCACTATGGATATGACTGCTAACCGCTGAACTACCCATGTTATTACCACCACCATATATTCTATCAATCTATACTGAATTAGTACTCTCCCCGCACACTTTTTTAATTTCAATGTACTATATTTACCTATGTATATACCAACAACTGTTTGTGTGTGTGTGAGAGAGAGAAAATGATATTTAGTATTTAGAACAACGCTCAGTCCAATGCATAGCAAACTATTCGCCACCGGAAACCTTCGAGTACAGTTTCCGGTGGAGACGACATGACGGTTCTTACCGAGCTACTCACCAGAACTGTTGAAATGATTTACTAAAAACGTCCATCCATCAATTTTATACACGGGACAAAAGTCCTCCGTGAGATACACATATCAGGCAGGTCGCCGCATATTCTTAAGCTACAAGCGAGGAGAAATGGAATAAAAACAGTACAAGGACGCTGAAGCTAGCTTACATGCTACCAGCGACAACGCATGTGACGACGAGCCCGGTGACTCGGCCATCATCCACACAGTCAACACGTTGAGGTTTTCTAAATTGAGAAGTCCGAGAATCAAAACGCTTTAATCAATGCCAGGGTGGACCTGTAGAGAAAACAGCTGGGGCAGGCTTCCAAAGCGGCAAAAGCAGAGAATCTGAGGCTGGGTAAGTCCTATATTCTCAGACAACCACCGACCATTCGGGCTATATGACACACTTTGAAAAAAATGAAGTTTCAGCGTTGAGGAAACAGATGGACACCGTCAAAGAACGAAATGATTACCCCAGGGCCCGCTCACTGCGCTGTAACCTCCGTATCACTGGCGTTAAAGAGGGTTGCGAAGATGGCAAACACCTTGTGGAGTTTATGGCTCATCTCCTGGAAGGGACTCTCGGTTTGTACAGACGTCCCCCAGGGCCTGGTTAATACGATCCCATTATTTTCAGGAACGTGATTATTTATTTTTATTTTTTGCACAAAGCCAGAGTTCTGAAGCAAGCGACAACAGCCTAAGGGGGTAAGATCCGTTTTTTTTGCTTAAAATAATCCAATGCTTATTCTTATGAGGGAGTTTGTGGGACAGTTATTCAAATCACAGAAAGCCTAATTTATGCCATCATTGATTTGGCGCTCATGTCCTTTATAGTTATTAATGATACACTGTACAATATCACTGTACAACACATACACAGTTGCTCACAGGATACACGGTTGAAGTATTGCTGGAGGAGAGATTTTAAGTGTTTTAACCATACAGTTACCATTACCAGTTCAAGATGAGGCTCAGACTCATCAGTAAGGTTTTCTTGTATGATGCAGGCTACAGTAATGTCAGATAGCCAAGCAGCTTCAGTTGGAGAGAGGCATGCCAAGGAGGTGGAAGACTGGTATTAGATTTGTGTTTATGTTCAACTTTTTGTCTTCTGGTAAAATGTATTACTTTCAGTTGAAACTTTTAGTGATTCTACCATATCTTGGTTCTTAAAGTCATATGCTACAAGGCTAAATTCAGAAGTACCCATTGCTAAAGATTTCAGGACCAAAAACTATATTTACTAGCTGGAATATTGAGGGTGCTAACCACCCTGTAAAATGTAACAAGATCTCCCTGCATTGTAAGAAAGTAAAAACTGAAGTGGCATATTTACAGGAGATGCATTTGAATAATTTTAATCACATAAGGCTAGAAGTCTTTCATTCTAGTTTCAATGCAAAGAACTGGGGCACGGCAATACTGATACACAGGAATTTCTAATTCACAAGTTCCAAAGTGATAGCTGATAGAAATGGCAGATAGGTGATTGTGCAGGGGAAATTCGTCAATATAACTGTTATCCTAGCAAATTTATACGCCCCAAACTGGGACAATGGGATTTTTTAAGGAGTTTATTTCTATGCGACCTGAGCTGGATAGTCGCCACTTAATTCTGGGCATTTTGAACTGTGTTGCACCACATTCTGGACCGCTCAAGGCTGATCAATAGAACCACAGCTAATTCAGCGCAATATATTAACTCCTTTATAGAAGCTAATTGAATAGTAGACCCCTGGAGACTTCAAAACCCCAACTCCAGACAGTATACTTTCTTCTCACCCCCCTATACTTGCTCATCTACAGAGTTTGCTCTGAGCATATTTGAAAATTCATGAATGTATGAATAAATTATTATACCCAAGAAGGGCTCATTTCAATTGTCACGATCAGTCCCCAGGTTCTGATGCCGTGAGATAGATTCAAACCTGCTGCCTCTGGCTCATCAGTTCCTGAAGTGAGTGTGTTAACCAATGAGCTAACACAGCCTAAATAAATGACAATAACTAATGCATAAAAATTCTGACAAAATCCCATAAATTCTAACTCACGCACCATATGCTCTCTCTCTCCAGTTTATTATTGGAATAATGAAATGCTGATTTAATTAAAGTTTTATTTAAGTCAAAGTCTCTATCTTGCTGAATGGAGTGTGAGATCATTTGAGTGGATTATCGGGATTCCCCATGATTTTTTTCCGCAAATATTATTGGTAATACAACACATGTAGGTTTTTTTAGGCATTTACTGGGTTTGGTGTGTATATAGGGTGGTTTAGTAGGGGCTATGGTGAGTTACACAACTGATGGGGACTGACAGAATATGCTACATTGTCATGTTGAGACAGTGGGGAAACATGGGCTTATGGTATAGAAGAGATGTGGCAGTTCCTAAGGAATATGGCCAGCTATTGGTGTCTGAAATTGGAGGACTACTTTTTGGACAACATATTTCTCATTGCAGTCTGCTCTCTGATGAAAAGAAAGGGAAAAGAATGCTTTACAGGGCAATAACTTTTCAGACTGAAGTGGATTGCACAGAAACTCAGACGGGAACTCGGCAATGAAAAAGATTAGGGCTGACACCCAATTTATTGTTTTCTGTGAAATTGATGTTTCATTTGCTTTTGACTAATGCACAGATTTTGTCTTGAAGATTGATATTTTTGGTGTAAATTACTTGTTGAATTTTCTGACGAATCAAAAATTATTTCTTTAAAAATGAATCTCTCCCTCTCTCTCTTTCATTTCCACTAGAAAATTCATCATGGTTCCAGACAACCATGGCATGCACGTTTATTACTCTGAGTCAGTGTGAAGTCTCACCTTTGGATTACAAGCATGGTACCCACCTCTCCCACGCCTGTCTGGAGAATTTTCAAGCCTGTCTCAGATTCCAGGAAGTTCTTTTCCACAACTGGATGAAGAAAACACACACATACATGCCCACACGATGAGATAAGATATACCTTTAATAGTCCGCCAAGGGGACAGCAGAACAGAGGCATAAAAATATACTTGGCAGTTAAAATTGCACACAGAAGTACTACATCAGTGAAACATCTAAAATGGTGCCTTCTTTATAGCCAAAATGATGTTCTCTGCTCTCACATAAGCCATAAAACAGCTTGGCGGAGAGACATGTCAAATCCTGTGGATTAGTAAAAACCACATGACATAGGCCTACCTGCCTTCCCAGCCACATCTTCCACGGTCAGGTTTTGAGGGTTTGGTTGGATACGAAAGGTGAAGGCTGACCCCACAACACTGCAGAGAGATCAGATTCAAAGTGATATACAAGATATCTCCCCTGGTATGCTTGAAAGGAAGGAGATCAGAGGTAAAAGAAGGGTTTTCTCTCCTCATCATTGTCAACACTGGTAGCATTTGTACCATTGGTTCTCTCACTTTTCAAACTTTTTGGGGGAATCTTTGAATTTAAGCTTAAATTACTTTAATAAGACACATTGAAATGGACAGTTTTTTGACCAATAACCAATGGCCAAGCACGGATGGAGGAAGTAAAGCAGCCATGACTCGTGGGGTCATTGACATCCATTCCACGATATTAAACAAGTGATGTGAATTGTAATCAAGATCAATTGGAGGCCATTGTGCTCTATGTATCCCACCTGATGTTGATGAAAGAGCCGGTGGAGAGGTGCATCCTCTCTGCCAGGAGTTCCAACAAACGTGCTCCATCTTTCAGACTGAGGGGACTGCAGGGATACAGCAAAAACATTCTTATTAACACACACATACACTATGGCACACATTCACAAGGAGGGCAAGCAAACATACAGTAACACAGCTGCACACAGGAAATCAAGAAACATAAGCAGACACACACATCTCCATACACACATTCACACCTATGGTCATGCCTGTAGATTTATACATACAACATGAATGTGCACAGTGGCATAGCATGGGTTGCCATCGCCTGGGGCAAGGCAAATATTGCGCCCCCTAAAATACTATATAATACTAATAAAATATTACGTGGGAATGTTTATCTGGCCTGTCAAGTTAAAAACTAGTATTCTAACATTGGGAGATTTTCTGTGAAAGGGGGAGAGCATGCTATAGCTTATTGGGTTGAGTGGACGTATAGCGACTGAAGGTCGCAGATTTAATTCCTAGTCCTGCAGAAAGTATGTTAAGGTATCATTGAGGAAAACACTGAACCCTTAACTGTCCTCTGAGCGCCAAATGGTCACTGCTCCTATATAATAGGATGGGTCAAAATGTGGAGGGGTTCCCATTGTGGGACTGATAAGGGGAGGATAATTTTTATTTGAAATTTTATACCACTTTGCGCACAGAGGAAAAAACATGGTGCTACCAAAACAGCATGAAGAAACACATTAAAGGGGAAAGGTGATGCTTTCCACTGCAAGCTACATGAGTTCGTACATTCTAAATTCACCATTGACTTTCAGCCAACAGCTAGTTTTACGAAAAGACAAAGTTCCCCCAAATGAGGCCTGTGAAGTTGCAGCTATAACTCAGCACAGACAGTTTGATGGCTGGTGCTAATTTCTTGACTTTATACTCAACAAAAACCCATTTTTTGAATAGTGCTTCCAAAATGTGTTTTTCAGGCTAATGAAATGCTAAGAATGTTGAGCAGCAACATAGTTCTGTATGTTCTCAGGTAGGCCTGCCCACATTCATAGACATAATGTCTTTTTTTACTCTTTCCTGTCCACACACACACACACTTATGCTAATGCTGTCATAACTGCGCTGATCACTGGCTGCCAGAGAGAACACATACATAACTGGCCTCTTTTATTGGCACACATTCAGACTTTACATTTAATATGGACACACAGGCACATGAACAACCTCACCTTTGATTGGTAACTATGTATCCATATTCTTCCTCTGCTTTGGGAATCCCACCAGTGGGTCCACTCTTTCCCTCTTTCACCATTTGTGCAGTGGTGATGGTTGCTGACTCTTTTTGGGAAGGAGTATGAAGAGTTTCCGCTTCAGCAGACTTGCCTGGAGAAGGTGGGGCCTTAGCGATGAGGGCCAAGCTTAGGGACTGATCCCCAGCTGGAGCTTTTGCCACCTTGTATATCATAGCACCCTCAGCTATCTGATGCATTTTGAAGAAGGACATTTACAAACAATGTTCTCAGTGATCCAATACTAGTGACAAATCATGAAAATAGTTCCTGATATCTTTTTTTCAGTGCTGGTGCTTCAATGCACTGTTGTTTTTAAAACATGGCCACTGAGGATGCGCAAACCGGTACATTCTAAGTGACGTCCATTTTATGTGTTGCGATGAGTTCCCACATTGTGGGGATGGACATGGAACTAGATGGAGCATGGCTGGATACCCTTCCTGACGCCGATGGTGGGATCAAACTCACAATGCCTGGTTTATCATTTCCTGACATTTGCCAAATCAATTACGGGTATTGTAAATCAGATTCCCAGATCAATCAAGGCCCGGGTAACTAATGGCTCCCTATAGTGACACCTCACACAACTTACCAGTTAGCTCTCCCCACTGGCCTCATCTGTCATTGACCCTCTCACTGGGAGTTCATCTATTTTTGGCACCAGGTGTGTCATTCACACGGCATCTTACGACATGATTGGTATGTAAACCACAGTGCGCTAACTCCGCCAGTTAAATCAGCTGTTAATACACATACTAACTGCCATATTATTGTATTATGGTGTCTTAAGGATGTGTTTAGTAGTGTTTTGTATTGTCTTAGTTTTCTTTCCCTGCTCTCTGTAAAGCATCCTTAAGTCTTTTGAAAGTTGCTATAGAAATTGAGATGATAATAATAATAATGATTATTATTATAAGTTTTCACTCTATAACATCTGATCTTTCACGAACAAAATCCCTCTGGTCAAGGACTTTATCACAGAGCACAAACTGGACTATGTATGTCTCACGGAAACCTAGTGGACACAGAAGGACTTTCTACAGCTATATTCAGCAACTACACCCGTTTTTGTTTACATGGGCAAACCTCAGTGTTGGGGCAGTGTGGGCAGTTTTGCGTTAATCTATCAAAATAGTATAAAACTAACACAACTCTCTACCTGATCAAACTAGCTTTGAACTGCTGGCTATTAAGCTCTATGAACCAACATGGATATTTTTTATCCCTGAGCCCTCAACAGCTTAACCACCCGTAGTGCAATATAATCCTAATGGGAGATTTAAATGCTCATTTTGGTAAAACTGACAATGTGTTTACAAGTAATTTTAAACCAATGTTAGCAACACAATATTTTAACTATAACCCATACCAAGGGTTATATCCTTGACTTAGTTTGCTGTTCTGTCATTGGGCCACACTACATCACCTCAGCGGAACTAACCATCTCTAACCATAAAGCTGTGTTATTTAGCACCACGCCACTGCACAGTAGATCAAGGGTTTGCCAAGATTCAAGATAACGCAACATTAGAGATGTTAATCCAGATGATTTCAGCAGTTTAAATACCTCGAACCCCATTCCTGTTCCCACCTCCTCACTCCCTGATCTTATGGACTCCTACAGTGATAGTTTATCTTCTGCACTTGATATCTTAGCCCCTCTGAAAACACAGGATGTCTTATTTACCCACACTGCTCCTTGGTACACACCTAGACTGTCATCTCAAGGCTATAGGTAAACACCTTAGGAAGCTTTACTCATAAACAGCAAATCCAAGACTGGACTTACTGTTTATAAGCAAATGTATTTGACAAATATACTCCATTACAAAAAAATACTCTTTCAACAACTTAAACATCCTAGGGTACCAGCAAGAGTGAAAGGGTAGGTTTACAAGATGGCAGTGACACCAGCTATGTTGTATGGTGTGGAGACAGTAGGTAGCACTGACTAAAAGAAAGGGGATGGAGCTGGAGGTGGTAGAGTTGAAGATGCTAAGTTATACATTAGAAGGGACAGAGGTGGATTAGATCAGGAACCAGTGTATTACAGGGACATCTTAGGTCGGATGGTTTGGAGACAAAGCAAGAGAGGCAATTTGAGATGATTTGGATATGTATGGAGGAGAGATACTGATGTGGCGAGAAGGATCCTGAAGATGGAGCTGTCAGGCAAGAGAAGAGGAAGACCAAAGAGGAGGTTTAAGATGTGGTGAGGGAGGACATGCAGGTAGCTGGTGAGACAGAGGAAGATGTAGAGGACAAGGAACAAAATAAAGGGATGAGCTGCTCTGGTGACCCCTAATAGAAATAGTCAAAAGTAGTAGTAGTGGTAGTAAATAGTAAATTGACTTGTTCTTATAGAGTGCTTTTCTAGTCTAGCGACCACTCAAAGCGATTTACAATGAATGTCTCACATATACTAAGTTATGTAGCAGAATACGAACCTGCGATGCCTGACTCCCAGGTCTGCGCTCTAGCTGCTGAGCCCAGCAGCAGTAGTAGTAGTAGTTGTAGTAGTAATAGCCGTGTGCGTAATATTTGTACAATATGTTCGCTCAAGCGGTTGACAGTGGAAGGATGGATCTTAGGTCAATCCTCTATTTTATAATTTTCTTGCAATGAGTCAGCACCAACCAATCATTGAATTCCCTATTGGGTTGTTGTGCCTGAAAGCAATTTGAATCTGATTCAAGAATGTTGCATGTTTAAACATCCCACAGACCTGACTTGTTCACCACTTCCCAAACATGTACTGACATCTAGTGTCCATACTACAGAAAAACTATTTGTTGCGATAGCGTGTTTGTGTCTGTGTGTGTGTGTGTGGGGGGGGATTAGTCCCATCCTCACCTTTTGTGTCACTGCATTGTTCCCGTATTTACCTGCAAGATAAAGACAAGTTACAAGAGCTTTAACAGTATAACACAAAATATTAGTTTAAAATGATTCTTATCATTCTATCTAAAACTCCGTACTCTGACACATAAGCTGGCTATTTATCTAGCCATGGAGGAATAGAGGCCTTAAAAATAAGCTCGAGCTCGAGGCAAAAAAGGTCGAATAAAATTGTTCTATCTGTCCATCCATCCATCCATCTATCATTGTAGATTATGACCTAAGGCCCTTTCTATGAAGATTCTATATCTTAATCAATTTGGATGTAATTTTCTATGAATAGTCCTCAGACAATGGCTATTTGGAACTGGCTGGCTGTTCAAAGCTGTATATATTTGTACTATTTTGCTCTTAATATGACATGTATCGTGTGGATATCTGAACGATAGCTAATGTTTGCTTCTCGGAAGCTCTTAGTTAAATGATAGACCCATCTAGGTATTGTATTCTAACTGCATAAGTATTTAAGTGGATGACACCCTCTAAGTTTGCTAAAATGTCCGTAAATTAAAAGTGGATAAGAGTTTTCTTAAGTTTTCTTAAATTCCCAATAACACATCATAACTGTACACATTTATATTATGACTAACATATATGCTTACATGACAATTTTTCATTGGGGATAACGTAAAAAAATTGGCACACCTTCTGCATCTATCTCTGAGTAGGAGCTCTCGAGCTGCAGCTGTTTTAGTAAAGTGGGTAGGTTGTCCACCTGATCTGGGGACAAATCCTTCAGGTCAATACCATAATGGTCTAAGAGTTGAGCCAGCTTTTTCGTGGAGCGCTCTGCACATACAGACATAGAAAGGCGTTATTACATAGATACCAAAAGAGCAATAGACTTGAATGGAATCAAAGAGCTGCCAACTTCACTTATTGTGACTTTGGGCAGATATCGTTACCAAGTGATGTAAGCATAGCATGATAAACATAGTGCAGCTAATAAAAGTAATAATGGCTACTTATGATTCTGTTGGGATTATGGTGCAACATTGACAGCCTGTTGCCAAAAAAATTTACAAGGCATGTTCAGGAAAAGAGAAAGTGGATATAATCTGAGAGGAGAGGTAAACTTAAAAAACTCAGTGTCAGAACTAAAATGAAAAGTATGTACATATCAATTTGTGGGGTGGACTTGTGGAGCAGTCTGGAGCTAGAGCTAAAACAGAGTACAAACATAAATTAGTTTAAAAAGATGTATAAAAAATATTTCTTAAATAGGTATATGGAAGAGGAAGTCTGTCAATTGGGAGCATTTGTAAGATATAAACAATAAGTAGAAGAAATTGTATATTATACAGGATTTGTTTAGTGT
>OMLC01043281.1:0-14074 GCA_900302585.1 Regalecus glesne | reverse complement strand
AGCTCACAAAAGGTACAAGACACACCCCCTCCCCTGACACACACACACACACACACACACACACACACACACACACACACACACACACACACACACACACACACACACACACACACACACACACACACACTGAGTGACAGTGCAGTAAATATAAATGTAAAAATGCAGTGCGGTAAGAATCTAGTCTGCTAATGATCTTTAAAGCCTCAGTACCTGGGATGGGGTTAAGGAGTCCTCCAACATGGAGATGAAACTCTGGGTCTTTTGAATAAATGACAGAAGAAGACAATGACATCAGGTGTCACTGCCTTAACCAACAACACTTTGATTGTGAGTGAGGGTATGACAGGATATTCAAGTGGGCCAGATAAAAATATCACTACTACAAGGACGGTCCTTTTAGGTAAGACAACCAGCCTGCACTATAGAAACTATAGTGCTACTATAGAAACCACGCTCGTTTCCCTTCCCTCCTGAAGTGCCCTTGGGCAAGACATTGAATTACCTAAATGTCCCATGGGGGTGAAATTTCGTAAATGAACTGTGCAGTCTGGGTCTCCTGTGAACAGGTGTGTTCTGAAAGAAAGTATCCCCTATTTTCTTTGAATATCTGATAACAATTCTTACCTGCAGTGAAGCTATACTGGACCTGGAAACCCATCCCTTCCAGCTCCTCATCGCTGAAGAAGCGGATCCACATAAAACGTCCACTGGAGAGGACAAGCCCTGGACTGGCTGAGCCACAGAAACGGTTGATGAGTGGTGAAAAGCTGAAGGGCCCATCCCGCACCTCAATGTGGTCGAAACGGCACTCAAATGATGCCTCGATATAGAATCTTTTGTCAAACAGCAGCTCTATCCTTTGACGGGGAAGAGCTGGAGAAAAGAGGGAGCAGAAAAAAGCATAGGTAGCGGGGGATCTAGAGATGTGTTACATTATGACAGCTCCAGCAGCATTGAGATAAACACCCCGCATGATTACTGCCCCCAATCAATGTTACTGTAACTACTGTTCACGCTATTACTCAATCCATGCATAGCTAATTTAATTACAATTTATGCTATAATTATTTATATTGGTTATTTTGTGCAGAATTTTGGACTTGCTAAAATTAATTTCCCATGTTCTTGTACATGAAATATGACAATTAAACCTTTGAATCTTGAATATTCTGCATCATTTCACATTAGAATGGTTTTTGTAAATCTATTACCACCGTTCTGCAGCAATTGCATCCCTATCCATCCTAGAAGAGGGCTCCCTCCCTCCTCTTATGATCCTCATGAGGTTTCTTCCATTTCCCCGCCTATTTTTTCCCTAATACAAAACAAGGGCCTAAGGGTAATGGGTGTAATACATAATGTAATGTGACTGCAAAGCCTTCTGGGACTAAATTGCGATTTAGGGCTATAAAAATAAAATTTAACCTGACTTGATTTGACTTGACTTATAATAATAATAATAATAATAATGATTCCCTTATCAGTCCCGCAAGGGGAAATTTGGATTTCTCTGCATTTTTGACCCAACCTATTGTATAGGAGCAGTGAGCTGCCAACATATGGCGTCGGGAGCAGTTATGGGTTCAGTGTCTTGCTCAAGGAGACCTCGACATGCTGTATGCAGGACCGGGGATCGAACCTGCAACCTTCTGATTGCCAGACGACCGCTCTACCCACTGAGCTATGCCGCCCCTATGCCGCCCCTACCCACTGAGCTATGCCGACTTGAGCTCTAAGAATACTTTCAGCATAGATTTCATTGGAAGGGATCTAGAACAACTCGAAAATGTAGTGACCTGGTTAAGACATCCATATGTGTGTATGTGTTTTACCTTCCAGTATGTACAGGCACTCTTTGTTGGCAGGGTAGGTTTTTGGGTAGTTGGGGGAGCTGAAGAGTCCACCATCCGCATGTCGTACCCAGTTTCCACAGTGGCGAGGTCGCCCTGGCCTTAGAGTAGGCTTGAGACCTGTTGTTGCTGCACCTACACTCTGGCCATCTATTTGTAATGTGAAAACCAACCAAGAAGTATTCAAATGGCTATATTTCAAACATAATTCAGTAAAATAATTCTCACTAAAGAATCCAACAAATACTACATAAGTTTCTTGCTCCCTCTCTAATGCTCAACCAACAAACCTAAATAATAAACTTGGGTTTTTTACATCACAGTGTATCATTTTCATTACCTGAATTAGAAATTATAACAATGATTTCCTATAACAACAATAACAGTATCCAGCATAACAGCATCCAACATGAGAGAAACAAATCCTCCCCCTCCTCCTCCTCATACTTCTAATACCATTTTTTGTACCTCTTTTTAAATGTATTTAGACTTGTGGTTTCATCAAGTTCTTCATCTAAACCATTCCACAAATGTACTCTACAGTTTAAAATACACATACTTTTGCAAGAGGTATCAACGCAAAGTTTCTTAAAATTCAATTTTTCTCTTAAATTGTACCCCCATTTGAAACATGAGAACAGCTGTATATTGTACTGTGCTTGGGTGGACAATCATGCTATTCACTGTGAAACGTGTAAAAAATGTTTTGAACACTACATATTGTAGAACTTAGAAAAACTTAGGACACCGATATAATTTTACTGTAAATGGAGTGGAGAACATCAAAACATCACCTATAATGTGATCAGTAACCGGGACATAGGCTATTCCCCTTATACTAGTACATGACCAAACCAACTCCTCCAAATAAAATATTACAGCTGATAATTGTCTCAATGTATTCTTGGTATGGCAATCCGCCATGGACCACCATCAAAAACAGTCAGGATCACTTTTTCTTATTATAACTGTTACTTCAATTCACCATCAATTTGAATAGGCAGAACATAAAGTTTGGGAGCATTACAATGCAAGTCTAATTCAAGATTCAATTACTTTATTTTCATTGTGCAAGCACAACAAAATTGTAATTATAACACCCTTAAATGGTGCATACAGATAATAAAAAGACAGAGACCAGATAAGAAATACAAAAGATATCACCAATAAAAAGTACAGAGTCTGAACAATAAATACAAAATATAAGCAATATAAACTATAAAATAAAACAGTTAGCAATAAAATACAGCCTACGAGGTGCAAAAATTCATGAGCAATAATGCAATAAGGGTATGGTGGACAGATGAGGTGGCTTAAAGTGAAGTGACATAGAAGTAAATTTTGCCATTGTTGCACATAGCCAATGGTGGCTGCACCTCAGTGTAATATGTGATAAGTAATCAAAAATTGCATGAAATCAACATATATCATGACATTTTCCTGCTGTGTTCATTAAAACTCTAACTCAACCAAAACCCAAGAGATGTGTTTTAGTGTTGTTTTTGCAATCTTAACATTACAGACTAATGAGTTTTGACTACATAGAAACATTTTCGGGAAGAGATACCTACCTCACCACACCCACACCCATATTCCCCATTGATATAGTATTTATTTAAGGCTCTGGATTGGTATAACAGAAGAAACACTAGATATCAAACCCACCTCTGGTCCTTTGTGCCAGTGCAAAGCCCTCTTCAATCAGAATGAAAAATATCCAGACTACAAAAGAAATAAAAGAGAAAAGTGTCAAGTGTAAGGGATTGGGAAAGCATCCATGCTAAATGGGGGAAGGGCTAAAGAAGAAATCAAGGATTGAAAGAGCTATAGAGAAAGCTCAATGGGATGTCTCTGATCCTTAGAATGATAGAGTAGAGTTCAAAGGCTATCTGGGAGAAAATAAAGTCTCTTTCCCTGGGCTTTGTAGCAGCCCAGGGAAAGTGGGCACTTCTCCTATACAGAAGGATGGTTTAAATGCAGAGAACACATTTCATTGTAGGAATAAAATTACCAAATAAAGTCACCTTACTTTTCTTCCTTTTTTCTTCCATCCATATGTTTAGCACACATACAGCACACGATGTGGTCATTTTGTCTCATATATGTTTTAGACACACAGGTATGGAGCAGATGCATATATGCATGCAGTGGATAACCCACTCATGTAAAACATTTTTCAAAGCATAGTATCATTAAATATAGTTTAAACTGGCCTAAAGCATTAACGCTCAAAAATGTAGTTTTCAGGCATTGAGGTCTGTGGATGTCTCCTGATAAGAGAGAGGTCCATTTTTATATGTCAAAATTAGCCCCCACGTTGTGGGGGAGGACACAGATTTAGAGGATTAAGGCCGGATGCTGTCACCCCACAGTGGGATCAAACTCTAAAATACAGAGGCAACCAGATAGTCAGCCAGATAGACAGGCAAGCCAACAGACAGATTGACAGAAAGAGAGACAGATAGACATAGATAAATAAACAGACAGACAGGCAAGGGAGGCAAGCAAAAAGACAGACAGACAGATGAGCAGACACGCTGATGGGCAGAGGGACACAGAGATAGACATATAGGCAGAGACAGACAGATAGGCAGGCAGACAGACAGTCAGAAAAACAGAGTGGAAGACAAGCAGACTGGCAGAGATATAGAGACAGACAGACAGACAGACAGACAGACAACATTGATTGCATGTCTGTCCATCTTGGGAGAGAGATCTCTTCTCTGTTGCTTTCCCTGACGTTTCTTCCCGTTTCCCCCTGTTAAAGCTTTTTTTACGGGAGTCGCTGCTTATCTGATGCAGAGGTTTAAGAGAACGATGTTGTGCTACTTGCAAAGCCCACTGATGGCAGTTTTGTGATAATGAGCTATACAAATCTGATTTATGACTTAACAGACAGACAAACGGACAAGCAGACAAACAGGTAGATAGACTAGAAGACAGATAGACTAACAGACAGACGGACAAATAGAGATAGATGGAGGGGGATGTTCAAGACACATGGAGCTCATATAATACCAGTTTTCCACATGAGCACCAGAGACGTCTGTCCGTGGATTTGAACCAGATCAAATTTGTATTTATTCCATTTCTCAATTAACTCTGAACAGTTTCAGGTGGACTTAAACAGGACGCCAATGAAAAGAAACGTGCTATGAAGGCTAAAATCATACCGGTAGAAAAAGTGGAAACGGTCATTATTTTACACACGGGCTGCTCTCTGTTTACCCAGAAACACCCATCGACATCTAGGACACAACAGCAGCTTATGAAGTTAGACTATGAAACTATAGTCTATCCGACAAACGACACAATTGTTCCAAACAATATGCAATCAGACTGTCTTTCATCCGCCCCATCCCTCATCAAACAAACATCCACACATCCACATATATGACGTCAAGTATTCCAAGGTTATGTCTATACAAATACCCCTTGTCACACTCACCTACATACATCCTCTCTCCGCTGGAATCCGCTGGCTTGTTTGAAAGTTCTCAGCCGTGTGTCTTTTACATCTCCATCTTCATGTCTGCGTACGGCAGAATGAGCTGAAATCCACAACGCTACCTTACCTCTAATGTTTGGGTCAAGAGGAGATTTGACGGCCGCAAAACCACTTAATGAACTTCTGATTCATGGCAAACCTTTAGCATTCATACCAGACCTTGGAGGTTTGTTAATGTTTCTATATTTTGAAGGGTATTCCAGTCATGTGCTAAGAGAGTTGCTGTTTACATTCCTGTCAGATCAGCGGGTGTTCCGTCTGCGGCTGCTACGGTTTTAAGATTGACTTCATTTGGCGCTAGATGGAAGAGCACACTGCGCATGCTCACCACTTGCAACGCTAACAGGAATCCGTCCAGGAGGTGCAGAATCAAATCTTACTTCTTTCAGACACATAACAACAAAACAACAATAAAAATGCAACACATGAACAAAAAAACCACAATCATATAGCTAAAACAGCAGTTCACGAGTCCATAATGATTAAAACCTATACTGACATCTGTCCAAATGTTTCCAGAAACACGAGGAGGACTTTGTGTCACATTGTGGAGGCACGGTTAAAACCATTATAGTTGCAGTTTTGAATAGATTAATCGAAACATAATTATGGACTTAAAATGCCTCCACACAGCATAAAGCGTAGGAACAATTCTAATAACTAACATGTAACGTGCACTTGTCCATCTTGGAAGCCTGAACAAGATTCTAATCGCATCATTATATTGTACCTGCAGCCTTTTCCTTGTTGCCTCACTACCAGAGGGCTGTATAGAGTGGAGAACAGTTGACTCTAAAAAGAGTGATTCTAACATTATTTGTATATACATGAAATTTGCATGCCAACATATTGACTTGATTATACAGTTTGCAACACTGGTGCTGAACATCATCATCATCATCACATAAATCATTCCACTGCCATGTTAAACATTAAATTTAGTCTGATATAGAGGAAGCTTTCAGTAATCTCCCTGCTGTCCTTGAGTTCTCTTGATCTGTTTCACAAACACATACGTAATGTTTGTTTTTCTGAACTTGTGAGAAAATGCATTGGTTCTATTCATTCCTTGGCCCTTAATACTAGCCTTAACCTTCAGAATTGCATTACCCTGATTTTAACCTAATCTTTATTCCAATGTCACTACTGAAATAGCTCATTAGCAGTGAGGACTTGCTAAAATGTCCTCACTTCCACAAAAATGTCTCCACTCTTAAAACTGAAACTTAAAGTTGGTCCTTATAAATATAGCAAAATAAGAAAACACACACACACACACACCCACACCCCCCACACACACACACACACTAGCTGTGCCAGCAGCACATAGGGCATAAATCATCTGAGCAGACGACTGCCAAGTGGTCTATGTTCAGGAATAGATTGAGCACCCTGCTGTCTTTTTTCCAACCAGGATACGGTACATACATTCCCTAAAAAAACATGCTGATATTTGTCAGAGGGTCTGATGAAAATTGACTTGCAGAATGTAATCGGAATACATTTTTCCTGTATTCTGCTGTGCTAACAACTAAACAAGACATCTCACTTCATCTTTTAAATGGGATCAAGGTAAATGTGGGCTTCTTCTTTCTGCTAGGAATGATCCAACAGTGCTCCGAGGACCCAGACACTGAGAGATGCTACGGTGCAAATGAGTAATGCGTTCTGATGTAACCTGTCTCCTGTGCCCCTGTGCTCTTTCTGCCACTGTCACACAGCTGCTGCTGCACAAGTGGACACTTTCTTAAACACATACACACACACACACGCGCGCGTGTGTGTGTGTGTGTGTGTATGTGTATGAATACATTCGACTACTTTTAATACCAAACATTATAAATATTTCACCTTATACTAAAAACATGGACGCCACCACAACAATTCGATTTCCACTCTTATTCTTTCTCTCTTTCAGCATCTCAAAGCATTTTCATCCATCGTCAACCGCTTATCCAAAGTCAGGTTGCGAGGGAACTGGAACCTATTTGAGTCCTCATTGGATGAAGTAATCAGATGAAGTAATCTGATTACATGTAATGCATTACTACCTGACCCGCCTTGCTGGTGATGGTGACACTTTAGGGGGTTCTGTAGACAATGATAGTCTCAGAGGTCCTGAACAAAGACTTCAGCTCTCTTTGGAATGAAGCACTAATCTTCAGGTAAGAATCCTGGACCCATGACGTAAACCTCTTACCTCATCGGAGGTATTCAATATAATGTTGGGGCATCTATCTCAATGCCCCTTCATCTGCCATGGCTACCAGTCACCCTATCATTCATCATATTGAACTAAGGCCAGCTCTACTGTAATGGCTGCTACGGTGCCTAATGGTACACCACAAACACACAGAGAGGCAACACATCAGGCGTGAGTCAGAGAACCCCTTTCAACAAACGACACTGTGAATATGTTGAGAATCTCCATCAACCCAGCTTCTACAGAAAGTAATGTTAATGCGCCCTTGAGCAAGACACTGAACCCCTAACTGCTCAAGCCTTGTGATGAAATGATGACCTGTCCGGGATGTTTTACCAAATCTCAGAAACCATCTCCATTTAGGAAGGCAAGTCTCAAAGGGACCAATTTATCTTTTGTTGTAAAGACCTTAGAGTAGCCTGGTTAAGCAGGACGGTCATGAACACACGTGCATACAGACACGTGAAGACACACAGGCCAACAAAAAAATAGCAGGAAAAAAACATCTTTTGTTTGCAGTGTATGAAGGTTGCTAATTTCTGCATCCATTGTCATGGTAACGCTACAAACCCTTGAGATCAACAGACACGGAGATCAAAGATGTACAAAAGCCCACCTTCCCCTTCATTCTGTGAGATAATTGTTGAAGGCTGCTTTGTAGAAAAGCCTGAGCCAGTTGGAGAAAATGACGTGGGTTTTTTTTCCCACCTCTTGAAGAAGCTGATGTAAGATAAGATGAGAAAGTATTTACAGGATTTATCGTCAGAGTGATGAACTTTTTCTCAACATGAAACTATTCGTGAGAAAAATCCTCTGCTTCGAAATCAGATCATCTACTTTTTAAAAGAGGAAGGATGCTGAATATGGAGCTGCCAAGCCAGATGAGAAGAGGAAGACCAAAGAGGAGGTTTAGGGATGGGAGGGAGGACATGCAGGTGACAGATGGAGATGCAGAGGACTTTAAGAGATGGAGATGGATGATCCACAGGGCCAATCCCTAACACGAGCAGCTGAAAGTTGTCGTAGTAGTAGTAGTAGTAGTAGTAGTAGTTGTAGCAGTAGTAGTGGTAGTAGTAGTAGTAGTAGTAGTAGTAGTTGTAGCAGTAGTAGTAGTTGTAGCAGTAGTAGTGGTAGTAGTAGTAGTAGTAGTAGTGGTATTAGTAGTAGTAGAAGTAGTTTTTAACTAGAGTTGCATATATAACAGTAAGTATAACCAAGAACTATCCACAGATAACGAGCTGAGATTAAGCACCATTCTTATCGTTTTTCTCCTCACCTTTCAACACCTTGTACTCCTATTAAAGTTGCATGCGGTCAATATTTTCATGTTAAAATGGTTTTATGGTATGGTCAGGGTTAGGGGTTAGGGCTAATGTTGAAAACACTCCCCAAGGTTTAAAAAAACTGATTGAAAAAACTAAACTTTGCAACATGAATTGAGGGTTTTGCTTGTTTGTCCGTTGCTGAACATGTGCTGTGCTATTCCCAGATATCTTTACTAGGGAGCAGCAGCAAGAGACGTATTTTATGTATTTATAGACTAGCAGATATCTCATCAGTATGTTATCTTCATGCTATTTAAACTGAAATCCAATGCATTGAGTTTGTTGTTGATACACCGATGGAAAAAAAATAGATTTGTTTTAGGCCGTGATCCACTATTGTTTTCTTGAGTCATTCAAATGACATGAAATAGAATCTGGCAATCACAGTCGACTGAAATAGCACGCCGCTCCGTCTGCTGTCACCGGGCGGAAATTCCTTCATGCAGCTTCCCACAATATGTAATTTAAGAACCATTCTCAATGTGTGGTTTGCGGGTACAGTGCATGGTTGTAGCTCTCTGAGTAAAATATAACAAGCTGAGGAAACGACCTCTGACCCCGTGCATCTCCTTCACAGTACACGAGTTTCATTCTCAGGTAGAGATCTCTGTAGTTCCTGTGGGAACAATAGCAGAGCCAAGTTTGTCTTTGTGCTAGCAGCTACTGGACATTATATTGCTATACGTGTGTGTATGCATGTGCATATATGCTTGTGCATCCCCCTGTGTGTGTGTCAGCTTGCCAATCATCTTGTTTGTCTGAGCCAAAGTGTGAACAGTCTGGGGGAGGGTCAGCATTGGGGTCAGAGATTACACAACTGTACATTATGGCAGATATAAGGCAATGGACATCTCACTGAACAGGGCTGTCTGATAACATCACGAGCACACATGGGCTTAAAAGGCTTGTCCAAAGGGTCCCGTAGCTGTCTTCATGTGGATTACTGACATCCGGCCTTGCAGCATCCGGACCTGCTTGGTCCATGCTGCAGTCGCTTGATCTGCTCGGCAGGATGGAGCATGACAGATTGGAGGAATTAAAAAAATACTTACATCTGCTCGCAAGGAAAAGTCATTAGCATGTAGCTGAGAGGCGACGATTGGCAGGAGACCCCTGTGGATTTGGCCTATTACAGTCAACATGGAAGTCCGTTCTCACATATTGGGTGAAAAAGATGATAATGTTAGAGTGACTTTACATTTGTCCGCACAATGGTTTTATATGTTGCTGATGGCTTTGGATTTCAAGTTAAAAGGGACAATTTCTCCTGCTTTTGCTCACACTGTATGTATTTTGTAACAACAGATCACCATAACATTGTTATGTTGATCCCCCGAGGAGGAGAACAGAGGTCAACTGGTCAGTCAGGTTACTTACCCTTAGCTCTACTGAAAAACATTATAGCTTCGAATCAGTTACTGACTGATTCCACACGTTACCCTCCACACATCTCTTTTATATTCTATACAGTCATCATGACCCTCCCTCCTCATTCACTATCAAGGTCTGAGTGCTTACAGTGTTACTATAAGCTCTCATCACGTACCTCTTTTGAGATGAAACATGATATCATTTGATCACAGAGGCAAATGGATATGGGGATATACATTAATATGCACCTACCCACATCCACACAAAAACAAACGTAAAAATTGCCATGCGGCAACAGGTGATTTTTTTGATATTATGATTTATAGATTATATGCTGATTTCATGCTGTTCTTTTCCAGATGCCATTCCTGCACTTTTAGAGACATATGACAAAAGGCATGTCAAATATATCTTATCTCCTTACTCTACACCTCTGGGTCACTTTACTTTCTTCTTCCCTCTTCTCTCTTGCTCTGAGATTTGCAGAACCCTCGGTTGTGCTTGTGAGCGTGCATGCAAATATTTTAGGAGAAGCCAACAGAGATCTTGTGCTATGCAGGATATGTAAATCTATTGAACAGAGAGTCTTTGTTATCGAAAGCATTTCCATTGACATTAAAGATGTAATGTAGGCCAGGAGTGAAGACATCCTGCTGTACTGGACTGACAGGAACCTAGTGTGCTGAAGCCATATTAAAAAAAATAAATTTAAAAAGCCAATGAAAATCCCTGAACTGAAATGACAATAGTCCAGAACAATTTAGTTTCCAGTGCAGGGCTGCAGAGAGAGGATTTTCAGTTTTTACCAACTGGCTCACTGTTATCCTCCAGGCATTTAACCATCTTCCAAAGGGAATTTACTGAAGGGCCAAACCATAAACGCAGATATAGTGGTGCAGAGCTGAGAGACTATTTCACTAAACTAGGTTTGAGCATGGCTAGTGGAAACCAAAACCCTTGAGAGAGACGAGAAAAGATGTGCATGTTCGGATAATGCTCCTGTCTGTACCCTTGAGCAAGGCACAGCAAGGAGAACAGGAATTGGTCTCTGGGTGCTGCGTAATGGCTGCCCACTGCTTCCACTGTGTACTGGGATGGGTGAAATGAGTCTGATGGTGACATTCCTCCTCACCAACACTGTAACATCATGATCCGAGGTGGAGAGCCATACAGTTCGGAGTGAGGAGCGCCACAGGGGGTCCTCAGTCCTCAGCAGCACCGCCTTTGCCATGATGGGTGAGTCCTGGTGGCAAGGGCTTATCCAGCACAACCAGTCTCTCATCATGACTGCAGGAAGCTGCCAGTAAATCCAGACCATCAAAGAACCCCCGAACATGTGGTGCCAACATGTGCCTTTTCTCCCAGGGAGTGCTCCCCTGCAGTTTGCATCAACACACCTCCTACTAGGCCGTGGTTGGCTATGAACAGCCTCTGGGGACCACTGCAGCTCTGAGCTCTCCTTCAAAATTAGCCTGAGGCCGCAACACACTCAGTTGCCACATGTGGCCACCAGGAGGCCTTGGCTGAGGCCTTGGGGAAGGAGAGGCTATGCACCGGTAGAGTAAGACTTACACACTGGACGGCTTCCTTCTTCACCACAAGGACTAGCCATCAGACCTCCGTGGGTCTCTCACAAAAGGAGAGCCCATGTCCTTTCTTAACCAGCGATATAGCTTCACTCACTTTGCTCATTCAGCTCTTCCTAAACCGTGCTCATCGGTGTCACATGGCCAACCACAGCCACCCTTCCTGAGACAGATGGCCAATGTGCACGACCCTTTCTGAAGTCAGGTTTTAACCCAGGAGGACACCCACCGGATTCATCTCATCAATGAGGGTGTTGATAAAAAGACAGATCTGGCAAGAGAGAGCAGGATGTGAGGTGTAAGGAAGAGGGGAGGGATATAAAACATACATGTGGGTGAGGGTGAGTGAAAACATCTATGTTAATTCAGTTTGACTAAACCTCACAAAGTGAGGATAATCCGGAATACCCAGATTAAGCACCGGACCAAAATTTTCATAAAATGCCCAGTTAAACTTTAAAGGAACGTACGCTGATCTGGCATATGTGTTACGTAACCCAAAATACCAGACAGTGAGAATGGGCCTTGACGACAAGGCCCTTCTTTCTCTTGGGGCTAAAGAGAAAGAAGCACCATCGTATAACTACAGAAAACAAACTTGAAGCTGAGCATTCATTTGAGACACACTCATTCCAATGTGTTCACCAGCTGCTTGGTTTGACCCAGAAAATTGTCCGGCAAGAGAAACTAACATGCTTTACTGTGTTGGCAAAGAGAAATCTTCTTAGCACGGCCTTATCTGAGGATGTGGCTGGAAGCCATCAGACAGACAAGCCCAGCGCCACTTCGGGGTGCAGGGAGATTTTAATTCTGTCATTGCATCATGTTGAGAAACGCTGATTCATCGACACGTGATGATGTTATTCTCACCGACGGTTGGGAAACCAGACCCGTGAAGCCATTCCTATATCCTTAAGATGGCAGCAGAGGAAGCCGTGCGTGAACAATGGGCAACACGTATGCAGCTTTAACCCTAATCCACATGTGAAGACCACCACCCCTGGGCATGTGGGGTTCGATTTACAGAGAATCTAGGAAAAGCTACAATGAGATCCTGTTTGGATGGCCTTTACATGGTGTCACTCACCAGACGAACGGAATGGAGGAGGGTAGGAGATGTTGAGGATTCCTTTTCATTTGGTGGCGTGTCAATCCTGAGATTGCGTGCTCACACGCTGTTCCTAAAATGCCCCAGACTGGAAGGCTTTAAGCGGGGATGACATTGTACGTGTCTCTGGCTGTCAACAGGCTCTTTCGTCCTCAGCTTTTTTTATCCTCCCTCCTTTACTTTTTAATTTAGTCAAATATACAAAGCTGGTCTTTGCAATCAAGGCCTAAGCACTTGTGTGGGAATGGGTGTTGGGGCTGTAATGGGGAGCGGGGAGCAGGGAGCAGGGGGGCTTTGGAGAAATAATTAAAAGGCTGAAAAGGCTGAGCGAGGACGGCTTCGACACGCTTTGGACAGCTTTGGATCCAAAGTGGCGGAACGTGAAGGAGCAAAATGAGGTTGTTTTAAATAAAGATCAAGCATGAGAGGCTGATAGGGAGAAAAGAAGAGAGAGATTGGGAGAGGGAGAGTGAGCTGGAAAGCGAGAGCTGTAATGGTTATCCCCTCCCACTGCGTGTACTATGGGGCCAGACTAGCATGGATTACCCAGGCCTGTAAGCATGCAACACACAGGGCCATAAGCCACGATGACACATCCAACATATCCATTCATAATGGGGCTCATTTCAACACCAAAAAGGGGATGTTCCAGTATTCCGCAACCACCAAAATTGTGCAACAAGATCTTCAAAAATAGAGCTGAATTAAAACTGAAAGAGCTCTTTTATGCTACAAATGATAGGTATGGCAGTGTTATAGGAGATATAAGGAATGTTGCTTCACTGGTTAGGGCCCCTACTCTAAGTCCTCAAGCCCGATGGAGGACTAACCTGAGGAAATGATTCCATAGAAGCAAACGTGTGACAGCAGGGAAGAGGGGGAACTTTGGAAGACATGCATGGAAGGGGTAAGAGAGGAGAATTTGGATGCAGGATTTAACGGTCTTTTAATTACACGGCACACTTCCTACCACCCTGATTAAGTTTGCACAGTGACAAACTGTACTCTCTCTCTCTCTCTCTCTCTCTCTCTCTCTCTCTCTCTCTCTCTCTGTCTCTCTCTCTCTCTCTGTGTGTGTGTGTGTGTGTGTGTGTGTGTGTTGGGGGGGGGTGTAGGCTAG
>OMLC01043279.1:0-14541 GCA_900302585.1 Regalecus glesne | reverse complement strand
TATACATGTGCACAAATGATACACGTACATGAGCGCACACCTGCATATCCCGAGGCATACACTCATATCGATCTTCACAAAACTTCTTCACGGCTTTGCATTGACAGAAGTGGAGCTGATTTCACATTTTGTGGCTTTTGTTTAAAAGAAGCGGAAGCACACGAAAGAAAAGGAGATGAAAATGCATTCAGCAGTCTGGTCAATGGCCATATCTCTTAAACAGCTGGACTGTCTGAGCCAAGACTGAGCGCACACTGATCAAATTTTCCTCAAACTCTTAGCCTTCCCATTACCCCTAGGCCTGGACACCTGCTCATGCAATCTACGGAAGTAATCATAGGCTCACAGCTCCTAGGATTTGATCAGAGTTCGCCAACCTAATGAGATGGGGCATCGGTGCTACATATCTGAGCCTCAAGCCTCCTACACAGGAGGTTTATCATAACTGTGATAGCTCTAATCACAACTCAGTTAGCCAACTAGCCAAATATCTGCACATTTGTGTCATTTCTGTTTACGGTAATACGTTTTGCAATATTCAACCCAAAATGGATTCAATGACCAAACTTTGTGTCCTTTTTTTGTTTTCCTATTAAAGACCCGGAAAATAGACTCATTCAAACAAGGCCTGTGCCAGCACTAGTCCCTAATTAGAGCTTTATCTTATTCCCTCAAAGTAATTGATGGAAGGTTATGCTCTGATCAATAGGTGATCATCTCATCGTGCACTTCCCTTCTAATTCATCACTAGCATATGAGAGTGCTTTGGCACCTGGTGGTACAGCTTGGTAGTGCACATTGAATTACCATTCTACAGAGATCACGGCTTTGGTACACCACGTGCAGTCCTGTTTGAAAAAAAATGTTTTGTAGAAAAAAGAGATAACTTACTAACTCTCATTAACTTTCTTACTGGCTTTGATGCTCTCCCAGAATTTACCATACGCTAGCCATAAAAGCCCTGCACGCCATGTTTAATAGGAAATTAATCACACTTTGGGAACATGAAATCAACCAATCACATGACTTGGCAAAGAAAGACTTTTGCCATTGGGTTCGACAATGGTAACAGCCAGATTGTTTAAAGGATCATGTAATTCCCATTAGTCTGAGTATTTCTCCAGTTGTGACAATGACTGATATTCACTCTGCCTACCATATGCTTGTCTGAGAGCAACTGAAGAGAAGTAAAGCCCTTCTTAGTTTAGCACTGTTTTCCAGTGACACCTACCCAGCCAAGCCACACAGGCAAAATAGGAATCTTTCTTCACAGTGTAGTAAAACTTTATGATCCAATATGTTGTGCAGATCACTAGATAGCAGGATCTGGGGATTCTGTTTTCTTTCCAATGTCTGAGCCAACATTTTGCGCATTAAAAATAATTTGATTATATAACAAGTCATTACTTAAGCTCTGTGGGTTTATCATTTTCTCAGGAGTGAAGGACAGTTGATGTAATATGCATGGTGTATATTAGATATAGTCAACCGTTACTTGTATGCCTGATGAAAAATAAAGCAACCTAAGTACACAATTCACAGAATCCCATGGATTTAGAAATGTAGCTTAATCTATTGTACCTGACTAGTATGAAACTACAAAAGACTTTGGTAAATTGGCCACAGTACCTCAACAACAAATGAGATTCAGATCCTTGAAATGTGCTTGTCCTTTAGATAGTTGACTCCAGGCCAGAGAACAATTATAATCTGTTCAAGGATTTTTCTAAAGGACATTTTGGATCAAACATTGGCTTAAATCTACATCTGCACACAGGTTTAAACATCCGGTCTATGACTAACCAAGATGAATTATTTTGGACACTAAGGGCTTTGGACAGAGTCATTAGTGTGCTTATAAATTAGCAGCTTGCAATAAACAAACCCGGAGCTACGAAACTTTCAGTGGAAACAAATAATTACAGTGTTAAATTAGGACTGAGTATTTTCAGCTTGGGCAAAAGTAGTATTGGAGTGATACCCAGATTAAAACCACCTTGCAACATGGACATTGCCTCTACCTTTGGGAAAAACAGGAACATTTTCTCTGCTCAAGGCTTTGATGCAGAGAGAGGAAAAAGTAAAATAAAAATCACTCGATGATCTTACTTACTTACAAAGTAACACCTGGAAAATGATGATAGCTGTTATAACCAACATTAAAGATATTGCTAGTGAAAGTCTGTTGTTACTTAAATAAAAAAAAACCTATCTTCTATTCCCAGCTCTTAATGCCCTACTGTTGGGCAACTCTTCAATGTAAAGTCAAATAAAGTCCATTTTATTTGAATAGGCCAGGGGTGGCCAAAGTGATCCAGTAAGAGTCACTGTAGGTGTAGCTCTTTGCTCCAACCAAGCAAACACCTGATTCGATTAGTCAACCAATCGTCTTTGCAAAGGACCTTGATTAGTAGAAGATACACATTGGAGTCTACTGATCAAGGTCCTTAGCAAACAGAATTGATTGACTAATAGAATCAGGTGTGGAAGTGCTTGGTTGAAACAAAGACCTGAACCCACAGCGACTGGATCACTTTGGCCACCCCTGGAATAGGCCATTATCACAAATCAAAAATTAGCCTCAGTGAACTTTAAACTAACACAGCTAATCAAAACCAGAAGCCTCTCAAAGAGTCTAACACCCAAACGAAGGGTGGAAGAATAGCTGCCCAAGTGTAAATCAGTGTTAATTCTATATGTGGCCGGAGTTTCGGAACAGGCGAGACGTGTATTTTTCAAACACTGCTTTTCAGTTGCTTTCAAACCCATACACTGTGCTAAAAGTTGGTCCACCCCAAGGATCGGGTCCCCTGACACTAAACAAAAACAAGATGGTGTATGGTTTAATTGCCAGGAGGACTGCAGTGACTTGTACATCGTGGAGACCAAGCAGACGCTAGCCAAGAGGATGGCACAATACAGGTCTCACAGATGCTGAGAGAGAGAGGGCTTGTGAGTGGATCATCTGTTAAAAGAGTCATTTTTGATCTGCAGGCAAGTATCTATCAGTTAGAAAGCATTCCTCAGATATCAAAAAGTGACTACGTTCTGCTCAGCTAACACTCAGCTACCATTTTCCATTGTTCCATTCCATTGTTCGATTATTTGTATAGCGCCTTGCTAGGTCCTCAGTCATTTTACATAAGATGGAAAAACATAAGAGCAACACACCAAAAACATGAAATGTATAACATCAATCATACATTAAAAGGAATTCTGAGGAGGTGTTTTTTGATCAATGATGTGGACATAGACAGATTGGTAAAGTATCCGACATGTCTGGGGAGGGAGTTCCTGAGGGAGGGGGAAGCTATGGAGAAGACTCTGTCCTCCCAGGTCCGGTGTCTGTGGCTTAGACAGGAGGTTGGCATCAGAGGTGCAAAGGCTAAGGGAAGGAGTTTGGTAGTGGAGCAAGCCGGTAGGAGGGGGCTTGGGTTATGTAGGGCATTGTGAGTGAGGACAAGGATTTTGAATTGGATCCATCATGGAACAAGGGGGCTGCAGTAGCTCTGTAGTAGAGGCCATGCATCAGAAACGAACAAGCCAGCAACTGCAGGGTCCTACCCATTGCAGGGTGTCAGGAAAGGCATCTAGCTTTAATTCCCCCATACTCCATCTAAGTCCATGTCCACCCCCAAAATATGGGGACTAATTGGGACACATAAAAGGAACCTCTCACTCTACAGGCATGGATGCAACTCCATGAATACTGGTGTGGCATCCAACACTGTACCCTCCCCCCCGTCCATAGTTTTAGTGGTTGTGTCAGAAAGAAATCTGACATAAGACTTTGCCAAATCACTAAGCATATTGACAAGACCATAACGAGTTGCCTGAGGTCCAGTTAACAATGGCTGCTATTGGTGCTGTGCCCTAAAAGAGTACTAATGTAAAGTATAAAATATGCAGTGGCGACCCCTGAAAACCGGGATGAAACCGAAAGAGAAAGAAAAAGGAGATATTGGGACAAGAAGCCGAAGAAGGTTTTGGAAGACAGTAGTGATTTAGTCAGGAAACTAGAGTGGGTGAGCAGGCAAGCAGCAAAGTTCTGAGATGTACTGGAGCATGGATTCAAATTTCCGCAATAGAGAGGGGGAATGGTGGCCAGCAGTGAGCTATGCATTGCTAGGTGGAGAAAGGCAGTTCTGGCTGTAGATGTTTGGGGAGGGAGTCAGAGTGGAGTTATCAATGGTGAGACAGAAGTTGTGAGTGGTTTTAGTGAAGGATTTGGGGCTGATGATAATCATGTCAGATTTATCACAATTTAGTTTGAGGAAGTTGGTTTGCATCCAAAATTTAATATCAGTGACACAGTCAATTAGACTGGAGTAAGTGGCAGTGATTGATTCACTAGTGATGTGCAGCTGGATGTCATCAGCATAGCAGTAGAAGTGGAGACCATAACAATGTATAATGTCACCAAGGAGGAGCACTAAATGGTTAATAGGAGAGGACCAAGCACCAAACCCAGGGAGATGTCTTCAGACAAAGGACCGGTTAAAGAGGTGCAGTTGTTGATACTGATTAACTGTTTGGGGGGCACAGTGGCTCAATTGGTAGAGAGTGCACCGCCAAGTCAGGTGTGGTGGGTTTGATCTCACTGCGGGGTGTCAGAAAAGACCATTCGCCCTAATCCTCCATGTTCAGTAAATGTGAGACATATGATGTAAAGTGCTAGAAAAGTGCTATTAAAAAACAAGTTCATTTACTATTTGTCTGTTTGTGAGATATAACCTAAGCCAGGAAAGGACAGTGCTGAAGATGTTAAGTGCGGATTGAAGGCAAGAGAAAAATAAAATTGTGGTTGAGGGTATTGGAAGCAGCATTGAGTTCAAGAAAGAGGAGAATGCTGGGGTGGCCAGAGTCTGAGGAGAGAAGGAGGACATTAGCAACTTTAAGGGAAACTGTTTCTGTGCTGTGAGCAGAAACCAGATGGAAATGGCAGTCCTTACCAAGATTGGTTTGGATGGATTTAGAAAGTAAGTGGGGCCTCTTATTCCTGCTGTACGGTTGGAATACCATTGTTTCCTCTGGGGAAATGGGAGAACTTTGACAAGGGCTGATTGGGAAGGGATGGAGGTGGAAAGGGAGATGGCCAGGTTGCTGAGATGACGTCCATTTTGATTTGGAAAATGAAAAGAGAGATTTGCACTTATTCACTGTGAAGGAATGGAAGGTATTCTCTGTCACTGGGTTAGAGAAGTTTGTCACAGTGGAAAAATAAAATGGGTTGATGGAGACAGAGAATGTGCATAGTAAGTGGACTAGGCTATGATGAGAATATCTTTGTATTGTTGAAGGTAATCTAACTAGGCTTGGAAATGCACTATTAAGCCAGCTTTCTTTGAGAATCTTTCGAGCTGGTGCTTATGGGATTTCATCTGATGGATTTCAGGGGTATAACGGGGAGCTGAGTGTGTGAATAAAATCTATTTGGTTTAAATGAGGGCCAGGTGACAAAGACAGATGAGGAGAGTGCACCATTGTGATTACTGACAAGATCTTAAGGATTATCAGACAGCAGGGGAGGGAAGACAGACATTTTACTGGCAAGAGAGGTAGAAAGTGCTGAGGGGGAGCTAGAGTTGAGATTTTTAAAGGATAGTTTGCATTTGATTTTTGGGATGGGGATAGGGGTGTCAACATCCATGGTGATTGCCAAGTGGTCAGAGATATTGAGGCTGAGGCTAGAGAGTTGATGTATAATGTGACCAGTGGAGCAGACCAAATTCAGGATGTGATCACATCTGTGGGTCTGGTATGTCAAGATATTATGTGAAGTTGAAACACTTAAGCTGTTCAATGACTTCTATGGCAGATTAACAGCCAGTGTCATCAACATAGATATTACAATCACCCAGGAAGAAAACGGAAGGTGAGATAGCACATAGCTGGGTCAGAAAATCAGAGAGAAAGGGAATTGGCTTGGGAGCCAGTAGATAACAGCAGAGAGCATCTAAGTAGGGCCAGGGTTGGAAGGCAAGGTGTTAGAAAGAATGACTGGCAGGAATGGAAAGGGTCAAGACAGAGTTTATCACTGTATGTGTAATATGTGGGGGTGGTCTGTTTTAGTGAGTAGTCCAGAGGTTTAGGCCAGGCTTCAGTGAGGCAGAGGAAATCAAGTTTACTGTCAGCTAGAAATCCACTCAGAATGAGGCTTTTGTTATTGAGTGAACAAGTGTTGAGCAAAACAAGTTTCACATGACATTGCTCTGTGATAGGCTGTGAGGACTGAGGATCGGGACCAATATAGGACTGATACATGTGTCATTTGTTGTAGTGACAGAGAGGGTAATGATGTATTTTGGTAATACAGTCAAGAATGGGAAGAAGTCGAACAGCAGAGTGATCATAACAAAAGGGGGAGCTGGTGTGAGTAATGGGCCTCTCATTGTAATAGGAATAGGGGAAGAAGATGGTTCAGGAAGGCACAAACCTGATATAGTCAATCATACGTGGAGGGTAGAACAGTGTGCTAAAAAGAATATGATTACTTTGCAAGTTCAGCTGAGGATCATCTCTATATAGGGAAGGGTGCTCTCAGGACAAGTCAGAGTTATGAATAAAACCAATATTGGGCACTGTACTCATGTACTGGTTGGGTATGAAGGCTGAGAATTCTGCTAGAACACCTCATATAAATCACCTCGTGTGTGAATTAGGCGGCATAGCTCAGTTGCTAGAGTGGTTATCTGGCAATCGCAAAGTTACAGGAACGATCCCCGGTCCTGCACATAGCATGTCAAGGTATCCTTGAGCAAGACACTGAACCCCTAACTGCTCACTTGATGTACATATCTCTGGATAAGAGCGTCTGCTAAATACCTGCAATGCCAATGTCAATGAATTGTGTCAGACATTAAGAGCAGCTTTTCCAAACATGTTGATGACAATCATCACTATGACAACCATATGGAATTTGACATGGTATCAATATACAGTTTATCATGATATTGGCTTGCATATGCAAAAATACAACATTTAAACACCTCAACTAAAGTTAATCAGGTTGAGCCGTTTGGTTGTGTAGAGTATACGATCAAACCCCAGCTATTTTACAAATAATACTCCCTCAAAAGTGTCAGACCTCATCTTGTGTATCCCGATATGACCCTATCCAAATGTCACCCTGATACAAGAGCAATGAAAAACAAGAAAAAGGTCAATTTACACTTGTCATGATCAGTCCCCACATTGTGGGCTCAGACATGGACCCAGACAGAGTGCAAGGGATTAAGGGCAGATGCCCTTCCTGACACCCCAAAGTGGGATCAAACCTACAATGTCTCCCTCAACATTTCCCGACATCCGGACTCTACTACTGAGCTACCACAGCCCCCTACCAATAAAAGACGCTAAACAATATTCAAACAGTGGCCCTGCTCCAAAATGTAATCCCCTGCAAACAATCCCATGACAAAATTGTCTGAATTTCCCTTTACTGTGTCAGTCATTCAAACAAATCACTGTTAAGGGGAAAAAGAGAGTTATGAGGCACACACGTCACTAGTGCCATTTCCACAGACACCGCCCAATGGCTCTGACCAACCACACAAAGCCAATATTGTTTTTCTGCACCATAAACATTTACCATTTAGAAACCCAGTGAAAGGCAAATAAAACCTCTTGTCTTTCAGGTATTTGGACATAAGGCGTTAGACACTATAATTGTTCCTTTTAACAACACTGGATGAAGCAGCTAATCGAGAGCAACAATGATCCACAGTATGCTTCCAATTACATCTGTGTTTAAGCAGGTAAGATGAACCCCTGGCCCTTTCCCAAACACGACCACAAAACGACACAAACGCCAAAGTCACAGAAGAAACAGTTCACTTATCTTTAAAAGGCAACCCTTCGTAGTCTACAGCTCAAGGGAGTAATTTAGACTGAATTTCAAAGGAACATTGTCAGAGATGTATTGCAGTATATCTTCATTCACATCCCAGACACAAATAATTTCAAATGGATACCATATGCCAAAGTTCCCCCAGCACACGTGACTGTATAAGGGATAAGGCTTGTTGGGGTAAAGCATAAGGATGGCATAAGGATGGATCTATTACTTATACCCCCAACCAAGGTGAGTTAAGTCAATATGGTCGCCCAACCTCAAAGACTTCCTCATCCAGGATCCTGGTGCCAAAGACGGTGATGCCCTCTGTGTTGATAACAGCCTGGTCACTTCTGCTGAGCGGCCTGGTCAGCTTCTTCTTACAGTCCATGATGATGGTGACACTCTTCTTCTCCACACTGATGGCTACACGGTGCCATCTGCATTGTATGAGAGAAAATGAATCTTGTAATACAGAAAACCAAGTGCCTCCTCTATAAGAACATCCTTCACCTCCCTTGCCTCATTTCCATCACAACATTCTTAGAGGATACATCCGGAAATGAGGACAAAGAGTTGATGGTTTTAGACCCTGGATTAAGTTAAATGTGTATGTGGCTGATTACAACGTTATAAAGAAAACTGAAGTCATTGCCTGATTTCGACAAAATTTAAATGTTTTTGAGCTTTGGCTTGGGCTTGCTGTGAACGCTTTTCAGAAAGTCCTTACAGGAACGAGGATTGTCGGTAAAGGAAGATTTAATTGCAGAATAAAAATGACACCACTCTAAAACTACTGAGAGTAGGAGGTAAACCCTCAGTTCCTACCAAACATCCTGGGAGAAAACCACAAATACTGACACCATAGTCAGTACATCAACAATATATTTTCAAGCACTTGAGTGATAAATAAATGTCATGTCGTGTCATCGTCAACTGCTTATCCGCAGTTGGTTTGCTAATCTGCTGGTGTCTTTCCCAGTACTTATTGGGTGGAAGGCGGAGAAACAGCCTGGACAGGTCGCCAGTCCATCCCAGGGCAGGGATCGGGGATTAAGGCTGTATGCCCTCCCATGATGCCTGACAGTGGGTTAGAACCTGCAGTCTCTGGCTCATTAGCCCCTGAAGCACGTGTTCTATCCCTGAGCTACCACAGCCCCACAGAAAGTTGATAAATAAACCATATCAAAGAACACAAGGACATGTGTAAGGACATTTACAGTACACCTTAATCATATATATGAGGCAAGTTGGCTAAATGTTTCTTATTGGCTTTACTAGTGTGTAATGTGATTTTATAAAGATCCAGCCAATTGTGTTAGTGCACATTGATATTTCCCCGCTGTAAGAGATTGAGGAAGAGAAGACTGTCATCAAATGGCTGTTGGCGGTAATCGATTTACCTTTCCTATCTGACTTGTTCCATATGCCTTTAATGAGCATGCTTTCATCTTCAAATATTAAATAATTACTGGAATGTATCAGTTCTCCTGAAAAAGGATCTCAAAGGGCCTTTTTGATCAGATAGGAAAACACATTAAATGGATGAAATGTAAAAAGTGCTTTGTTTGTTGTGTGTGCAGTGAAAACAATAAATCAAAGTGAATTCAAGCGAAACAAAATGAATGCCCAGAATAACAGGAATAAACAACAGCCCAAACATTTCCAGCAGCAATGACCACATTCAGCAACATTTATCTCTTTCAAATGCAGTCATCGATTAGAATAATGTTTCATTTTAAACTTTATTTTAGACACATTCAGCAAATAAAATGTCAGCTTTCCACAGACAACCAAGGATCCAGCAAAGGCATAGTAAGAAACATAATTTCTACCATTCGATCACATCTCTCCATCCCTTACCTTCCATCAGCCAGGTTGATGGAGCGGAACAGGGGGTATTCTTCAGGGGCAGGCTTGCCATGCTGGTCCTCATACAGGAAGACAGGGGCACGGCCTACCTCCACACCGAGCTGCTGGATGCCTTGCTTGTTGTACACAGACAGCAAGAAGGTCTGGAGGCCGGTCTTGGGCTTGATGGTAAACAAGATGGAGAAGTCCTCAGGGAAAACTCCTCCTGGATGGTGACATGGATAGGGGGTTGGTAAGTGTATCATTTGTGACCAATGCTCCATCAGGAACTAGGTTGTTCTTTTTTTCTTTTCGGTTTTTACCCCCTTTGTCCTGCTTTACTCCCACACTGTTCTTTATATTAATATCTTGCACTGGAGCTATCTGGTACAGTCACAGTTCTCAGCTGTCGGCCTCTCTGGCCTCTTGAACTGCTTTGTTTTTAGATAAGAGGTCATGTTAGGTCATTACCGCATCAGAAATTCAAATTGGATATTTGGGTCAAAAGTTAGTTTTTCCTATCACCTCTCTTATCCAAAGTCTAACTTTTGAAAATGAGGAAGTTCAACACTTCTTTACTGATATGTGCAAAAGCATATTATCTGTATTCAACAAACTGTCTGTCCAATTTGTATTAAATGTATAAAAGTCATATCTAATGCAGGCTTTCTCATGTGAGCTCAGACTGCATTTAACCTGATGCCACATGGCCATCTGTCGAGGACGTTATTATGACTGCAATTGTATACTAGTGAGTAAATTAAATAATGGTATAAGTGCCGACTCCTCCACTGTCAATTTCACGTAAAATACACAAGTCTAGACAATTAGACTTGGAATGTTCTTTATTAAGGAAGCTGAAGCGGAGTCTGGCAGAGAGTAAAAGGAGTAAAAAGTGATACTGTTCCTATGATAATTTTAGGCCTGTAAATAGAACAAACTCAAACAAATGTCATTGGAGAACAGCTAATATAGTTCACTCCAGTAATAAAAAACAGCAAGTTATTGGTGTTGAAATAAAAGTCAAATTACTTTTGAGTGTGGAAGCTAAAATAAGCCAAATTAGATTATTTTGACTGGGGACATTCTGACACCTCATTTCTCAGGCAACTCCAACACTCCACCCCTCCTGCTAAATTGTACCCTTCTAATTTCCATTCCCAAACTGCAAGGTTTGCAGGCAATTACTTTCAGTCAAAGATCATAGAACTGTAGCTGTTAATATCTCAAACTATTTTGGGCTCTAATTTGGACTTTGGATCAAGCCAAATTGGAAGAAGCTCAAGCCAAACAAGGAGAATGTATTTGATGCTGCTTATTTCCCATTAAATATGTCTACTGCTTTTTGCCAGTATATGGGAAATAGGCACCTATTGACTCTTTGTACAGTTTGATCTACATGGTAACAGTCCCTCAGTAGTTACTATTACTGTTATTGTTCTTTATTGCATAATAATGTCATCTCATCTCATCGTCAACCGCTTATCCAAAGTTGGGTTGCGGATGTGCTGGTGCCTAATCCAGTGATCATTGGGCAGAAGGCAGAGGAATACCCCAGACAGCTCGCTAGTTCATCCCAGGGAATGTATAATAATACATTTATTATTGAGACCAAGCACATGGTGTGGATTATGGAAACTGACAAACTGCCTACGTGTATGTATCTGTCAACGGGTTGATGCTTTTCTACAGAAGTGAATGATGATAGAGATCCTGTGCTTCCTCTAAGATTTATTATCAGATCTTGGAATTAGCTGGTGAGAAGCAAGCAGCTTAAAACAGTAGCCAGCCTAATGGAAACACTATCAAAGAGCTTTTCATTTCTTAGAGTGGACTCCCTCCTAAAGCAATAAATATGGGTTAATTTCCCCAAAACAAAGCTGGGCATCAGACACTGCAAAGCTGTGAGTCAGACAATGTGCATTCAATATGAGATCCCAGCTGAATTTCTTCACATCGGCCAAATCCAGCATGCTAGAGACTGCCAGTATATCTCTGACTGAATCAGTCGCAAACAATCTGCTTGTCATTGATTAGTCGTAATAAATTGCAGGTGCTGAGAAAGACTCATCTAACTGCAATTTGAGCGCTATACGCCTCTTTACTTGAAATGAAAAGAAACATCCTTTATATCGCACGTCTGTTGACCCCTTGGGCCCGTGGGACCTACTCAAGTCAAGTCAGTGCACATTTTTGAGGCTCATTGGTATTGATTGGAAAATGAACATTTTCCTTATTTTCTGAAAAACCCACTGTTTGATGTTGGGACATTACATTTTGGGAGCTAGTGCGCATTACTCCTTTTTAAAAAAACAGTCCGTGCTTTAAATAAATACAGATGACTTGAATATTCAAAAATGACTGTTCTGCAATAACAGGCTTCAAGTTGGTATCACATTTCACAAGTCGGGGCTGGGGTTTTTTTTGAGGATAAACTTTTCATATGCTAAGATTTGTGTGGTTGCAAGACAAAAGGGGTACCTGGGAAGAGCTGTTGGGTTGGAGCGCTGATCTGGGCCTGTTTCGACACTCGGAAAGCTACATCTGGTTTGGATCCTCTCCGGACTGAGCAGAAGCCTGTTGTTTTCCGTACTCCTTCAGGGGAGCTGTGGAAGTCTAGCACCTTGAGTACATCCACAGGTTCAGCTGTTGGAGACATGAGACAAAACGGATAAGTGCCTTTCCCACCTGGAACATTTGATGTTGCAAAATGAACAACTAGCCTAGTATTTAAAGTCAAACTCAAATCAGATTTAACTTTTCATGACTGACAACCTTTATCACAATGGAAAAGAGCATTCAGCAACATTGTGGCACAGTGGTGCAGCAGTTAACACGGTTACCTCGCAGCACAAAGGTCCTGGTTTGAATCCAAACCCAGGTCCTTTTTGTGTGGAGTTCACGTGTTCTCCATGTGTTTGCATGAGTTTTCTCTGGGTGCTCCAGTTTCCACCCACCATCACAAAAGACATGCAGGGACTGCAGATGTGAATTAGCTTGGTGTTAATAATTTGGGTGCAGCACATCGAATGGTGAAATCAATGTAAAAAGCTGTTCACGGTCCCTTAAATGTATTTTTTTCCAACAAATGATGACGATTTTTTTGTACCTCTACCAATAACTGTTCCATTTTGCTCTAAGAACTGAGGGAGAGGTCTAGTCATGATTAATATTCAAGAGCTGGCTTCTGAGTGACCCATCGAAACAAGTGCTGACAATAAGAGTGGCCAGCTATTCATATTGTGGTGATTTGATGTGATTTCTGCACGTAGACGAGTGTTGTCTGATGACAACATGTATCAGAAGCGAGCTGAGAGAAGCTGATGTAAGAGTACTCGAATAAAAACACCTGAAAAACAGAATTCTAACTTTTACGTTTACATTTTTTTTCTAATAGAAAGAGACAGAGCAAAATGTATGACAATTAAATATGTCAGGAGATGTTAGTGTTCCAGTTCGAGTCCAGCTTTAAAATGCCAAGTCTAGTCGCTGAGCTGCGGATACATGAAAAGCACCAAATTAAACAATGCAGACATGAACCCGGGCAATTACATTGATATGTGGAAAAACAGCTTCAGACTGCTTTAATGACAGTGTAGCTTTACAAACTATCCAAGCAGACCCTTTAATTGTAATGTCTGCAGAATATACAGCAGCTATCAAAGAAAAGTCGAGCAGAATCTGTCATGTGGACGATAAATCAACACCTATTACCGATTACAACCCTTGCCGAGTCACTGACTGCTGGCCAAATATGTCAGTTCAACCCGTTGCTCTTTTATGAGCTACACTGGCAGTGGAGTAGTAAAACCATTCGAAACTATTCAGTAGATAAAAATGCCCCGCCCCCCCCCGGTAACTCCTCCTCCACAAAACCCCAGTTTCTAATGATGAACCCCTCCACATCTTTTCACAGAGGCTTTGCAGTGAGTCAAGCACAGAGGGAGTCAACTTTATGAGCCACTTAACACTGTTAAGCCTCTTTTCTGCTGTCCGAAGATTAACATGAAGAAAAAAAACAACAACAACAAAGAAGCAACATCCTCACAAGTTACTTGACCTTAATTAAACAATCTGAAGTCTTAAACTCGCGTCTTACTGAAAACGAGTAGGGTGGGATATGACAGCCCCTAGGGTGAGATGCTCTCACTTGTCGGATGTCTCAGGACTTTCTCTCAAATGATTTCCTCACAGAAGACAGAGCACCTCGGCTTGATTCGAGCCAGTGAACAGAACATTTCGTGGAACTCGTGAATCAAGTTAGTTTACCTTGGAGACAAGAGAACTGGTCTCGCCTCCTTGACAGATCATTTTCATTGTTGTTTCAGGAAAACAAAGGTCAAACACTTAATCCTGGATTAAATCATTTGTCATACAAGTGTAGCATAGCATACATATACGTGATGGAGACTATTTGCAAAACTGTCTCTGTCTAGCCTACCACTCCTCTGTAATTCATGCCTTCCATCTACATTCCTGAAACTCATACTTACCTGTTACTTAGTCTCTTCCCTACTCTCGTCTTCTCTATACTACATCTTTCACACAACCCCCAGAGGCACATCATGATTTAAAGCCTGATTATGGGGGATTTATAAAGCACCAAAAGTACATGGTTGCACAAAAGTGGAGCACAAACAGAGGTTTTGATGTAGGAGATGGTCTGTTAATCTAATGCCTGGGGTGTACCTCTGTTGTTGCAAAATAATAGAGGAGACCTATCAATTTAACGCTCATCATGGGTGTGGATGCCGATGTACCCAACAGTAAATGTAAGGGAATGCAGAGCGTCTGAAATATGCCCACAAAGGGTAAAGTGTAGATCTGCACCAAATCATTGATGCTAACATATCACT
>OMLC01043278.1:0-14690 GCA_900302585.1 Regalecus glesne | reverse complement strand
GTGAACAATAAAAGGAAAAGCGATCATAAAATATATTAGTAAAGTGTTTGGCCACTATAAACCTCCAGAACAGCTTCAATGCTCCTTGTCTTATATTCCACAAGTCTTTTAACTCTACTGGAGGGATGGAACACCATTTTTCCAGAAGATATTCCCTCATTTGACGTTTTGATGATGGCATAGGAGAGTGCTGTCTAACACGTCAGTCCAAAATCTCCCGTAAATGCTCAATTAAGTTGAGATCTGGTGACTATGAAGGCCATAGCATATGACATATATATTTTTTATCCACATCAAACCATTCTGTGACTACTTGTGCCCTGTGGATGGGGCATTGCCATCCTGGAAAGGACAGCTCCCATCTCAGGATAGAAAGGTGCCATAGTAGAATCAAGTTAATCCCACAGGATTACTTCATATTGATTTGCAGTGACCTTTCCCCCTGAGAGGATAAGTGCAGTCAAACCATGCTAGGAAAATGCCTCACAACAGCATAACAGAGCCCCGAGACATCCTCACTGTAGGGGTCAAGCATTCAGGGTTTTCCTTTCATTTACCACTGGTCTGTCTTTGTGTGTGTGTGTGTGGGGGGGTAAGTATGTGGAGGTGAGTTGGT
Organism: Regalecus glesne; assembly: GCA_900302585.1. NCBI lineage: Eukaryota > Metazoa > Chordata > Actinopteri > Lampriformes > Regalecidae > Regalecus > Regalecus glesne. The sequence continues at coordinate 14,074 of OMLC01043278.1, read as the reverse complement.
TTTCTGATTAACTTTTATTTGGATGTTTGAAGGTGAAGTTCTTTTTGAAGCATAGATCGTGGCAACATATTTCCACAGGATAACTAAGACTTTTTAAAAAAGATCTTTCCAAGACAGTGTGGACATTTTTGTTGGTCCGTTTGAGTAGGATAACTCTGTCTGTGAGGCAAACTACTGCAACAAAGTGTGAGTTCAACAACAATCGCATGCATTGCGGTTAGTCTTACCATATCATACACATTAAGGATGACAGGTTCATTGGCCATGATTTAGACCTGAGATAGAGAGGCGGACTTCCCACTCACGACGCCAAGGTTGTCAGCACCACTAGAATCCGCTGAACAGCGAGTCCATCGGTCTATCAGAGTCCGGTCTCCACGTTCCTGCGTTGGGCATGGATCCAGTTGTTGTTGTTGTTTTTGTGGGATATTTGTGTGGCGGTGGGGGCATGCAGTTCAAAAGCAGGAAACTGGTGGTGGAATGAAGTAGCGAAGACTAAAAACGCAGATCAGCGATGTGTCAGAGAATCACCCTCTGGCTGAGGTTAGTAAAATCCCCAGGAGTGGAAAACTCAAATTCCAGCAGAAGCCAGAGAGTTGTTGTAGTGAACGCAGCCCATCTTCTGACTCCAAAAGAAAACACACACGCACACACATGCAAACAAATACACACGCATACAGACTTGGATGTTGTAGAGGGAATCAATAACTTAGTCCAACGCAAAACGCCATAAACCCTCAAAAAAGTGTTTGAATCGGAGGTGGCAATGACACTCACCGATATCGCTTTCCTGTCAGTGGGCGGCCACTAAAGAAAAAAGGCGGCGATAGTTATGATGCTACGGGCCCTTTTAAACACGAGATATCAGAGCCAGCACAGCGGCTCTATGGATGATGGAACAGCTGACCAAGCCGAGACCATGAGTATCCCCCCCCGATGATGATGATTATGTAGTCATTCCCAAGGAAACCTTCAGCAGACACCTCCGTGACATCGTTTCTATCTTCTGTGACTCGTCTGTTGAACTAAATCCACTTGGTAAGGTTTGTAGATTTACTCGATTCGTGCTCAAGGCGACCGAGCTCCATCTGCTTCATACCGAGCTCACTAGCACGGTCGGTGTTATGGCTGATTTAGTATCCCGCAAGCAAAATGTTTCCCACTATGCCTGGGATGGGCTATCGGCTGTGGGTAGTAAACCGCTATTTATATGTATTTCTCTTCAATCATTAGCATGGTTTTACAGACATATACTACCATACTGAGAAAAGAACGGTACCTGGCAAAATTCTTTCTCGGTATTTTCACTTTAACAAATCATGTTTAATGATAATAGCCAACAATGATAGTAACGGTAATCTAAGACGATGTAAAAAAAATAACAACAACAATCTAACGGAGATGCAATCACAACCATCGAAGTCCATTTGAAGCGAATGCGCGTTGCCGCGCTGCATCGGATGTTTGGGATACACATTATTTAGGCGACACATTATTTATCCTTACATCTCCCTCTAACGTCTCTTTCCCGTCCGATTACGTCATAGCCACCTCGGAGGCAGTACCCAACACCTCCAGCTGATGAAGGGATATGACATGGAATCGACATATATGCTACAGTTAAGTAGCCAGTGGTACTATTTTGATAAAACTGGGCGTCGTACAACTAATATCTCACCTATATTTAGATGTTTATTTTTCTCAACATGGGCAGTACAGTGGCCCAGTGGTTAGCACTGTTGCTTTACAGCGAGGTCAAGTCAAGTCAATTTTATTTGTATAACCTGGGTTCAAATCTCAGGTTCTTTCTGTATGCACTTTGTATGTCCTCCCCATGTCTGGATGGAATTCCTCCAGGTGCTCCAGTTTCCTCCCACCATCAAAAAGACATGCATGTTAGGGTCAATATACCTGCCTGTGCCTCTGAGCAAGCCAATAGAAAAAAAAACTGGAATTGATCAAAGGGTACAGCAGCTACTAACTACTCCTATGCCAGGTTAAAAACAGAGAACAACGTTTCATTGTGTGCATGTAGTAAATAAGTAAATAAAGTTTCCAGAATATTCATAGAAAGGTTTATTCATAACATTTCGAAAACACAAGTGGGTGAATTCAACATGAATTTAAATAGTGCTTGGGCATCAAACACATAGTATTTGCTTAATTTAGTCTGATCAGTCTTGCTGGCGTTAAGGACACCCTGTTCTTTCTCCTCAAACAGTCATAATCCCTAACAGCTGAGCGATGTGAACTGTTCTCACAGATGACAGAGCCACATAGTCAGACACATTTAAATGACAAATATGCCGCAGATCACTTATAATAACGCAAATACATCCAAGCACACAGAAAATATGTTTTATCTTCTTCTATGGCAATTACTGAACAAGTGACATGACCGCAGTTAGTGCAAAACACATTGAGTTACAGACAGCAACAAATACTCATCAACTCAGAACATGCCCTTTCTCAGCAAAGTGCTTTAAAATTAATCTTGAGTACTGAGCTACTGATGTTTGGAGTTTGGTTGGAGGACCTCTGTGACTGGAATGATTCAATAAATGCACAAGCAATCCCTTTAACTTAAGACCTTTCAATAGTCGTCCCAGAGTACTAAAGACTTCGCAGAAATCGAAAAGTATCTATGTGACACTGACACCACAGCCTCCATGTGAAAGCAGAGAACAATGGGGCAAGGTAGCAATATTTGTCTCATTGGAAAACTAGGGTTGTGAAAAAAAATTGGGACATGGCTTATGAGCTATTGTAAAACTGACTGGGCATCCAAAAGTGAATAGTTCTTATTAAAAACTATTAAAAGTGGATGCTTCGCTCAGAGTATTGATTAAAAAGGTTATGATATGATATGATATGATGATCATGTGACTGCCTGATTTTTCAAAGGAATCCCATTTGATAATTTTGACAGCAAGTTTTAGATTAATGACTTGAGTCAGTAGAACAGGCCTGTGTGACATGAAATACAGGTAGAAAAGACAAGAAGAAAAAAACGTGCAGAAAGGCACTCAAAAGTCAATCGATGACATACAACACATTATTTACTTAGTAACTGCAACTTATCATTGGAAGCATATACTTCCAAGTTGCACTGAATGCCAACTATGTATGTAGTGAAGACTATGAAAACTACCTCCACCCCTAAAGAAAAAAATCCAACAAATCAACAGATGGTTCTTGGTAAATACTTGACACAATGCCTCTCAGACCAACCTGCCTGGTATTGAAATAGATGGCCCTATGAGTGACTGAACACAATGCTGCCTTTCAGTATGCCAATTCACCCTGAGTGGGACATGGAAGCTTACATCTAACTTTAATTTACAGATTCACATTTCTGCTTCATATAAAATCTTTACATTATCAACAGACAGGCTAACCGTCTGGTGCTGCCTGAGGAGCTCAGCTCAGCAGTCGCAATTAGATGTGTATATCCTTCCCTGCACTATCACAAAGTTATCTCTCAAACTAGTCCTTGTGGTGTAGGGGTGCAAAAGGGATGGGGATCAAGTAATTATGATTATCAGATAATGTACGTGCACATGGAAAAACTCAGCGATATCAACACCTACTGTTCTGAAAATACAGCATTTCATCCTTCTTCATTATTTGGCCTTTCAAGTCAAGTTTTTTTTGGTCTTAAAATGCGAAAGCAGACAAAGTCAATGTGATTAAAAGTGCTTCCTAAAGTATGGCTGAATCCGCATGTACAAGAACGCCATAGCCGTAAAAGCTCCCAGCATGGCAACCAGTACTCCCAGAGATACAGAAGAGTCAGACTTGGGCTGTGAACTGTTGGGTCCATTCATGTGTGAAGAGGACTGAAAGACAGAGAGGGACAGACAGGTCAAAACTATATTTAGAATAAAAAAGTTAATTGTATCAAATCAAAAGATGAGTTTTATCAACAGACTATGGAAAAAAACCTGAATAACAACACTAGGCCTCAATTATGAAATACCAATTGTATTTGCCGTTTTAAATCGGGTAAGTGCATATCGATAAACATTTAGAGGTAGATGTAAATGTGCAAGATTTAGCTACAGGCTGATTTTCATCTATTTTCCCTTGGCACAATAAAACAGCATATATTACCTAGAAATTACTCTACATAATTACATACGTAGCATTTCTCAGTAGGCCGGGTGGTCATCTAGTAATCAGAGATTGGTGGTTCAATCCCCAGTTCTCAAGAAAGCATGTCGAGGTGTCATTGAGCAAGACACTGAACACTGAACTCCTAGGTGCTCCCTGAGCACCTTATGGTTGCAACTCACTGCTCCTATACATTAGGATGGGTTAAATGCAGAGAACTGCAAATTTCCCCTTGCGGGACTAATAAGGAAAAAAATAAGATAAGATAAGATATTCCTTTATTAGTCCCACAGGGAGAAATTGCAGTATCTTCTTATTAATCTTATTATTATTAACAAGTCCTAAACATAACTTCAAACGGATGTTACAAGAAATGATCGTAATCACTTACACCCATATTTTCTCTAAGCTTGTCTCATAGAGAGCTCGAGGGCCCCGGGTAAACCCTGAATTTAGACATACATTGGCAACAATGTCTTAATGTCGTTGCAAGCCTGAGTGAGTGCAAGTTGCAAGAGGTAGACGATAAATGTCAGTTGGAAGGTGCTAGAAATAACCACCAGGTGTTGCTGCAGTTTGTAAGGCAAACTTGAGAGTTGAAAAAATGCATTTAGACCATATATTCTTTTATTAATCCCACAAGGGGAAATTTGCAGTGTTACAAGAATCAAAGTGGAAAGCAAAACAGAGGCATGAAAAAAGACTTGGCAGTTAAAGTTGCATATGGAATTATTCTTATTTCAGTGAATTGATATTGCATTAATATTGTATTCAGTTTTGGACATCTTAATAAAAACTGAAATAAAAAGTGAAATATTTTCATTTATATTTAAATTATCTTTATAATGTTGAAAAAAAAAGGGGCGGCATAGCTCAGTAGGTAGAGTGGTTGCCTGGGGATCGGAAGGTTGCCAGTTTGATCCCTGCACCTGCAGAGAAGTGTGTTGAGGTGTCCTTGAGCAAGACACTGTTCCCCTAACTGCTCTCCCTTGTGATAGACTGACGACCTATACACAGTGTACCTTGCCTTTCGCCCAACGAGAACAGAAAAAGGCTTCAGTTTCTGTGACTCGATTTTGAATAAGTGGTTGACTGGATGGATGGATGTTTAAGAACATTATAAAAATACATTTTAAAAATTCTTAAGCACATTATTTGGAGAGAACCCCTGTGCACTGCACAGGGGTTCTCAACCTAGTCCACAGGGACCCCGGGATTTTCCGTTCTACCAGGAAGTTAATTTCTCTTTTTCAAGGAGCGCCATAGGTCAGTGGGTATAACGATCGTCAGGCAATCGGAAGGTTGCAGGATCGATCCCCAGTCCTGCATTAACATGTCAAGGTGACCTTGAGCAAGACACTGAACCCCCAACTGCTCCCCGAGGACGATATGTTGACAGCTCACTGCTCCTATACAATAGGTTGGGTAAAAAATGCAGAGAAATCCAAATTTCCCCTTGCGGGACTGATAAGGGAATCATTATTATTATTATTATTATTATTCGCGCTTAAGAACATTTCATAAATGAGGCCCATTGATTTTTCATGAGGGAAACAGCCTAAAATTACCCAAAATTATATGTGGGATTACACCTACCTTTTGCTGTACATGGAGCTCCACATCCTCTCCTGCTGTGCGAAATAAATCCACAGCTGCAGTATGTGTAAGACCCTCAAGTCTGATTCCATTTATCTACACAAACCGCATGAGAAATAACATTACCTGAAATGTGAAACTTGCATGTAATCACTTCACATTAATTTTTTTGTCATAAAAACCTCAACAGAATAAATTCTGTCAATGAATGGCTACATCCAGCCAAATGATTTGATATCCAACCAGATCTATAGTAGGAGACCTATTTTCTCCCTTTTTTTAAATACGGGATTTTGCATTCAAGTCATTCAATCACATATTATCAACCTTCATCCTAGTTGGCAGAATTTGAGTAAATTATCGTCTAAAAATCATAATTTTAATTTGATAAATATCTATCAAATTGTGGATTGCTTGAATGTTTACTCATGTTTATACAGAAAACTGCCATTTCTTAACCGAAACCCTATTTTCTTTTCTTTGGGAGTTAAAAAACTGATAGGCAGCAGAATCTTTTAAAGTGATTTAGTACTGAGCAAGTTTACATCAGCCAAGTGCAGCACAACAAGGTGCAATGCAATCCTTTTCACTCAAAGAGCTTTTTTTTATACCAACATGTACAGAATGCTATAAGAGGTGTCTATATAGCCACAATATCAAAATAGAGTTATATACAAATCATATTGGAGTCAAATGTCTTGTGTGTATGCATGCTTGGCCAATAAAGTTGATTCCAATAAAACCATTTCCAACCGGGAGTGGAAGTCTCGCTCTGAAATCTGGTAAGGCATGAGTTGCTGCAGCAAAACAACAGTGGAAGCATTAAACCCTTAGGAAGAGGTACGAAAAAGAAAATCCAACTTCCTGGGATTGTCTGTTCATGATGGCATATGTTTGCAGACACTTTTCCAAACCTTGTGAGCCTGTTTGTGTCATAAAATGTCTTTAGACGACATTATTTGGCCAACTATTACATGGCAGCTAGGTGCGCAGCAATTGGCTGGCAGTAGCTTGCTCAATAAAATATCAGCAATTCTGCCACCCATGACTTTGGTTGACCCCAAATGATGGGAAAATAGGGTTTAGAATAAAAAATACCAGGGTTTTCCTTTAACCTTTGCATTCCATTGGTCCAAAATTCAACTATTTTATGACAAAAATGAACCACACCAACTGCAAGGGTTGATAAAAAGAAGATTGGGTATTTTCAAATAAATTTCAAAACTGCGCTACTATAAAAACCAGTGGGGGCTTTGGTCACTGTGCAGCCATTTCAAGTTAGCAAATTGAACAAATGAGATCCACATGGGCCTTCAATAAATGTATTTTTTTTCAACAATTTCTTTGGGTTATCAGTTTTCACACTAGATAAAAGGGAGGAACTCTTAAGCAAATCATGAAATCGCGAAACTGAATCGCAATATGTATAACAGTAATATCTGTAAAGCGGAAGATGTGAGCAGTCAAGATGATAGTCATTAGTTCAAATGGGTCCTTATTTACCGCTACTATCTTGTCTCCCTCTCTGAGACGTCCGTCCAACGCTGCTGCCCCATCCTCTTTGATTTTGGACACGTATATGCCACTGTCGTTCAGAACATACTGTTGGTCCAAACCGCCAACAATATTGAAGCCCAGGCCTGTAAAAGTCCAAAGATAAACGGTCAAATGAAAGGAGAGACATGAAATAGCGTTTTCTTGATGAATAAAAAGTTCAAGTCACCAATTCCCACAATGTATTTATCAGAATGGACCAAAGTATACGCAGGATCTTTCCAACACAATAATCTACCACAAAAAAGAGAATCCAACTTTGACCTGACCGTATCACGAATTACCACAAAACATTACGCAATGTAATTGCCGGGATAATCAGCCTCAGTGTACCTCGGTATGACAGTACCCTGAGTAAAGATTAGTTAAACAGTATATCAATCCTCTTTATTCCAATGTTTAAATGGAAATAGCATAGATTGAAGTGCAAAAGCAATTGATTCAGCAACCAATTGATAGCCGTCAGTCTTACAGGCCTCGCGATGTTTTCTTCGGCTTGAAACACTAAATCAATCGAAACACTAAACCAAACACTAATGCTAACTTTATTGTGCTTTTATATACAAGCGTAAATCCTTTATTTGAAAACTATGGTAATGGGTATATCGTACGTGTATATTAGCTTGGTATTTTTAAAGAGTTGCTAGTCAGTAGTCTGACCTAATTTCGTCAGTCCAGGTTGGCTAACATTGACAATAGCTATTTAACTCGGCAATTAGTGCCCTAGTTTGCCTTTTCGTCTTCTCCAGGTCAATGTCTGGTCCAATGATCATTACTGTGATTCTTGTTAGCAAGCTAACGTTGTGTATAAACCTGCTAGCCGTTTGTGTACGTCTCTCAAACATATCCACTTTTTACCTGCGGGTCCTCTCTTGAGTTTGATGTCCACGACGTTGCTCGTTGAAAACATTGAGCCATTCATTTCGTCCGGAGGACAGCCGAACTAAAAGTATTTCGTTGTGAGGGGAGGCAAACTTAGTTTACCCCAAGGTGAACTCATTCGGGACTTTTGATACTGTGGCTGCTTCCCCCCGAAACTGTGGTGCAGTAAAGTTGTGTGCTTCCCCCTGAAGGAGGGAGACAGTGTTGCACTCTGACCGAATCAGAGGGTGTCCGCCGCAGCCCATCCAACACTTACACCCTAACCGCTCGCCCCATTCCCCAGGTTACAACTGGGTATACTTTGAACCAGATGTTCCTGAGAAAGGCAGCTGGGACACCCCTCTAACAACACCTATCATTATAATGCCCTTGGAGATGCACAAAATAATCGTATTCAACACTAGGCTATTTTGTTTCCTTTATTCATAAGTATGTAGTCTCAAAATAGTATACCACTGTTATGTCTTTGGCAACAACTTATAAGTCCTCTACCAGTTCCAGCATTGACATTTCAGCCCTAATCGTGTAATTTAGACATGACTTCATCATTAAATCATATTTAGTAAAACATGACTTGAACCTGCAGTCAAAAGACCTGAGGCAAAGGAATAATACTGAAGATTCAAACCTGATACATAAATAATTGTACAAATGAACCTGACCGAAAAGTGTATATCGGAAGGTCAGAAAGGCTATGTTCAAATTCCAGGGGTCATCAAGCAATGAGATATAATAAACTACAATGAATTTCAGCATCATCTCTCATGCACCAACACTATAAATGTGCATCAATTATTACATAGAGGATACATACTGGATTTACAAAAAAATATCCAGCATTCAGTTAGAAAAAGATTTTTTCCCATACAACACACTTTCTACAATCTTTCCACTGGGTATCAATTATTATTGATGTAAAACATTTGAAATAATGGCTTAAGGTATATTTAACTCAGTGGCTACTTTATGGATATCACTCTCAGAAAATACACTCCAATTGTTAGTGGCTATGAATAACTTTGCCTTGTAAACATGAAAATCCAAAAACACATTAATAATATATCAAACCTGGGTCAATTTGTGCCATGATCAACAAATACCAGGTGGTCAGAGATTGTTACAACTCAGCTGATTATGTGCTTCACAAGTTCCTCCAAATTGTATCAAAGTATTTGAAAGGGTTTCAAATACAGTGGGACAAATTTGACCCAGGCTTCCTATTACAGCACATAACATGGATCAGATGGTTTAGATCATGCTTGGGGTCGTGCTGTAGAGGGTGAGGTCTCCAGCCACGCGGAGCAGGTTTACCTGCTCCAGCCCACCGACTCTGTGCTCGTACTCCAGCAGGTGGGTGCCATCCACAGCAACCTTAAACATATCTTCCTCCACCAGGATCTTGAGCTGTACAGAAATAAACAGAAAAAAGGCAGCTGTCAGAGACTTCTAGAGTCACCACATTTTGCCCTGCTGTCATAGGATTTAATCAAGGGCAGTCAAGGGTTAACTTTATTAGTCTCAAAGCAAAATTTATGTTAGGCAATCAAGGACACAGCAGCATACAGGCTGATGTGTGTATATATGTATTGATATGTGCACGTGTTTACGTGCATATCTAAACACAAACACATACACACAATCCTCCATCCACCTTAAAATATAGCAAATAAGACTACATTACATCTACACAACATCCCTGCATGATATTTGCAATGACTGAAATAGGGGAAGAATAAACAACAATGGAGCACAGAAGATATTGAAAATAATCTAAAAAGTAATAGTTTAAAAGAGGCAACTAGTACAATACAACATCAATAGAAGAGATTACCACCTCATTTTCTGTCTTCATCTAAGCAACATAGTATTTTTGAATTGTTGATTGCAAAAATATCTAAATTTGAAAAAGACTGGTTCCGTGGGTCAAGTGAGGCAATTAAGAAGTTAGTATGTTTTAGTATTCCCATTTTTACTGAGAATTTCCGCTTCCCTATACAAAGTAAAGACACAAACTTTTTTCCAATAGCACCTTAATTCAGATACACCAAACTTGCTTGGATTGCCACATGGATACTTCCCCAGCAAAAAACAAAACAAAACGATAATCAAGTGCTGGCCACTAAGCAGGCTCCACAAGAGCAGATAGAAGTGCTTTGCTCAAAGCATCTCCATTTGGGGGGAATTAGATTAGTCCCTGCTTTTTATAAATCCATCTCTTAAATCTCGGTAACTTGATATTCAGCGCTCATGTCTCAAGAATCATAAAAGTATTGGAAGATTTTTTTTAAAATGAAAACCAACCAAAACATGCAAAGAAGTCTTTTACAGAGTAACTTAGAAGTCAGTATCAGAATTTCTATTTAGGTCATATTATTCCATTATAAATTAAAATGAGAAATTAGGTCAAAATGGATGCAAATTCTAAGCATTAAGCTATGTATCAGATGTTAAAGCATGTTAGTTTTACTTAGTTAGTGATTATTCCTGCAGCTCTAACACAGTACCTCAAAACGATGACCTGGAACAAAGGGGAACCCTCCTTCCCGTTCCTCTGGTCCCCAACATCCGCCCAAATTGGAGTTTCGGACGATAGTTTGCTCGTGAAACCGTGGATTGAAGTGAAAGACTACATCTGTGCCCTTGATGAAGTCAATGTTGAACCTACAAGCAAAAGGCAATTTAGATCATTATGTAATAAGCACACACCCTTGTCCACTATCAAATCTCTGATAAAAGGGTAAAGACAGTATTAACAAAAGAAAAAAGCGAAACAATACCATTCATTCAGAGCAAGACTTTCATTTTTAAAGAAATATAGCACTGCAAAAGATGAAAGGTTTTCTGCCCTCCATAAAAGTAACAACCACTTATTTTTTTCAGTCAATATTGATGGGACAGGCAGGGTCAGGAGGCCTATAGTTATATCTCTGCAACACATCTTATCAGATATCTTTGTGGTAAAAATCTTGTTTATACCTGTCGCCCGCAGGGAGGGGCTCCCCAACAATAGTGATCAGAAGTCGGGGCATGATTCCAGCATGGAGTGGCAGATCATAGGGCACCATCTGAAGAAAAATATTTAAGTTCCAAATTAATAGAATATTTCCCATGATACATAAAAAGGGATCTTTATTTAGAATTAAATAAGGAGCCTTAAGGCTTTAGGCATCACATACCCCCAAAAACCCAGAAAGTTTTAAATTGAACACTTCTCAAATGTTGGACCTTGCCAACATTTCATACCGAGTCTAACAACAGCCCAGTGGGTCAGCCCAAGCTAACTGCGATTTATCAAATATAATGCTAAAATGCAAACCCAAATAAAAAAATATTTATTTTAAATTTATAGTTGTACAGATGTATGAAAAATGTATCAAAGTGTTTTCATTTGTAAAGATAAACACAGAAATAAAAAATACATCTGTTAAATGCTAATTGGTTACATCAGTATTAAGTAGTCAGGAAAGTAAACCTACAAAGAATATGGTTTTATTAAAGAAAAGTAACAATTACAAAAGTGAATCAACATTTATACAGTGAACAAAAATTTACAAAAGTCAAATTGCCCTTGATTAATACAGTCGATGACCTCTAAGACAGTGTAAAACCTCTAGTCTAGCTGGTTGATCTCTTTCTTTAAACATTTTATGAAGCCTATTTAGCGGTCTTAGAACATTGTCAAAACCTAATCCAACCACAAGCTGATTCTGGAGGTGATGTCCTGGTCCGAATGAAAAGTGGAGTTCATTCAATTATATGGTGGGTTATATCTCGGCTGAAAGACAAGAATACATTTTTCATAACCAAGTAATTTCTGCTCTTGTCTGACCTTATCGTTTTTTTCTTTTTTTTTCAACAGAGCCCAAGACAGTGGTACCCATAGTGATCTGAATACAGCACTCACCAAAGCCTCCCCAAAGTTGCAGTAAATGGCAACAGAAAAAACGTTCTCTACCAGCCACAGTTCAAAATGAAAAAGAAAAAAATTAATTATCTTAATTCACTTATTTCCAGCCAACTAGTTTTTTTTTCGAAAGAGTAGGGAATATTTAAAGTTATTAGTGACATTTAGAACTGGCTGCTAGTGTAGGCAAACTATAAGAGAACTTAGCAACTAAAGCTAAAGATTTGCCAGCATTTAACTTGTGACTGCTTTGAGTGCTTGCTAGACAAGAAAAGCGCAAGTCTATTTACCATTTACACTTTTAATTCCAGAGGAAGCAAACCACACCAAGCAAAAAGATGCTCCACTGCAAACCAAAGCTGGCCCACAATACAGCCATCATCAAGATATTGTGTGAAAGAAAAGTAGGTAAAACACATTGTATCCACATAAAGAGTACTGATACTTACCAGCACACCTCCTGGAGCTGCAGGTCCACCATATGGCCCCATGGGCCCAGGACCAAAGGGTCCAGGGACAGGGGCAGGAGGAAAACCTCCACCTCCAGGTGGGCCCCATGATCCAGTGGGAATTGGAGGAAAGGCTCCACCAGCAAATCCAGGAAATGAGCCTGGACCAGCTTCATGGGGAAAGGTGCCTGGGCCACCAGGTCCATACATCCCATTCCCTCCAGGTGGACCCCCAGGGAAAGGCACATTAGGGTAAGGCCCAGGGGGTGCTCCAGGACAAGAAGGAAAAGGTCCAGAAGGGTAGGGAACAGGGGCTCCAGGTAGCTGCCCTGGAGCTCCTTCAGGTGGGTACTGCCCTGGGAACTGCCTAGGTGCTCCAGGGCCTGACAGGAACTGCCCTGGTGCCCCTGGTCCAGATGGATATTGCCCTGGTATCCCAGGACCTGGTGGGAAGCCACTAGGTGCTGAAGGAGGTCCAGGGTATTGCCCCGGAGCTCCGGGACTGGAAGGAAATGGACCCTGACCTCCAGGGACCTGTCCTGGTGCACCTGGGCCAGACGAACCCCCAGGAAAGTCACCCGGAGCTGAAGGCTGGGCAGGGGCGCCAGGGGCTGAGCCAGGCCATCCTGGATTTGTAGCAGGAGGGGGGTTGTTTGCAGGTGCAGATGGGTTAGTAGTACCTATTTTGCTTGCCTGGCCTGGAACGTCATCTAATATGGCATCTGCCAGCTACGATAAAAAAGAGAGTTGAGAGGACTTATCTTAATCTCTCTTACTATCAGAAACTGTTTTTCTTGTAAAAAAGAGAAACGAAATAGTTATTTTGATACCATAATATAGATAAATTACAATACATCTTTGGAGGTATTATAAAAGAAGCATAATGATGTGATCATTTTAACTCACCGAAAAATCTGCCATGATCTAAGAAAAAAACAACAACATCGTAGGACACAACTTTCATTAGTTCTTAGGCAATTATTGCGGCTAATAATAGCTGTCAACAAATCTGAAGTCATGGCCAACATAGGCTCTTTGAGTAATAGTAGTTTCCAAGGCTGTGATCCACAAAATCCACATAGCAAAACAGTTAGGAGGGCTAAACTGGCTGATAAAAACACAAACATATGACGCTACATTCTCTTCAACAACACATCGATAACACACTACCTATCTAAACAGTTACGCATCAAGCTAACGTAACATCGCTGGCTAGCTAACTTTATCCGTTAATTAACGTCAATTCAATCTGATGTTAGCAACAAGGAGGCTGAGAAGTATAATGAGTTGGATATTATAAGCTACCTCTCCAAAAGACGGCCTCCCTTGAAACGGTGGCAGGTAACAATGATATTTTCTCCAATTTTGTTAGACGGGCAACAAATGGTAGCCACTAATTTGGCTCCGGCAGCATTCAATGACAGGATTTGCACATAGAACTAAAACTAGCTGGAGACATAACTCTTCACAAGGAAGCGAACGCACGCCTTAGCGATGACGTCACGTAGGCCAAAGGGCGGTTGCGTTGCGGAGCTACAGAAAAATACACAATGATATCATTGAAAGTACACGATCT
>OMLC01043277.1:0-13236 GCA_900302585.1 Regalecus glesne | reverse complement strand
CTAGATATGACCTTAAGGGACTTTAAGGAGCATTATCAAGTCTGTGTAAATAATCCCTCATTCATTCATTCATAATCACGGGGCCGCGGTAGCTCAGTGGTTGGTGTGTGTGTGTGTGTATGTGTGTATATGTATATATATATACACACACACACACACACACACATATATATATATATAAAAGATATTCCTTTGTTAGTCCACAGGGGGAAATTTGTGGTGTCACAGTAGCAAAGTATGAAGCAAAACTAAAGAGACATAAAATCTAAAGAGGCATAAAAATAGGAGCAATAAAAACAAGGGGAAATATTACAAAATATTAACAGTATATACAGGATAAACAGAAAAAAACACTCAGCCGTTACCTGCATGGTATGAAATCCAGTTGTTAGCCTCGATGTCTAATTGGTTTATCCGGGGAGTGATGCTAGGCTGGTTATAGAGACCTGCGAAAACGCTCCTTCAGACACTTTATAAAGGTTTGTGACAAGTTCTTAGTGGCACACAGAGTAACAAAGGTTTGACACCGAAAATGTCTTCTTTCTCGTTTTTCATATACTGACTTATTCCGAGCTATTACAGACGCATGAGTACGTATCTGTCCTTAGTGTGCGATATCCCTCTTTGTTTCCAGCTGAAAATATCCTGAGACGACATAATATACGAGAAGGCCAAGGACGCGTGTTAGTGAATAATCTCATTGATCACTTAATCCATCACAGCCAATCTGTACTGTTTACCATAACTTCCTCTTCGTGCTTTTGTGAGTGATATGTTACTCAGACAAACTGTTATCAGCTGCAGTGTCTTTGCGTCTCCAAGCATCACAGTATCTTTGTGGTGATAAAAAAAAAATCCATGTGTAGAAAAAATGCTTTTGTTATGTTGACCATGCTGTCCTTCCTGCTGGTGTCTATCTGATTGCTGATGGTTTTTTTATGGTCTTGTGATGTGATAGAGTCAGAGCTCCTGGAGGAGGAAGTGGAGCTGAACCAAGGGGGCGGGGATTCTGGGAAGATGGGTGGGCTGCGAAGGAGGAGGCGGACCTACAGCCGCACTCTGCAGGAGCACATGAAGCCCATCACGCAGTATGGACCAGACTCAGAGCAGCACCAAGAGGGCCAAATGGGTATGTTTTGTTTTTTTTGGTATCTTCAGTAGTCACTTTTTAGGTCGTTATATACTTAAAGCTTTCCCATGGTGAAATTAATAAATTGAATTTAAGTTTAACTTAGAAGTGCAGTGTGTGAGGTTTTCCATTATTTTCATCAGTTTGAAATGCAACAACAATATGGCGAATTTGTTGGAGAATTAATAAATATAACTTTCAATCAGTGTTTCAGCATAGCTGGATCTAGAAGCCAATACGAAATGGACCTGTTGACACTGATTTTCTCAGACTGCAAACAAGGTGTAGCAGCTGTTGCGGCCCGTGTGCCTTCGGCTCAGCGGTGAACAGTCTGCACCCTCGTAAAAATGAGGTCATGGCCAGTGTTCATTTTACATAATCAAAGCAATTCAACAGCTGTATATGGAGACTGGAGTCTGTCTCCGACCATGGTAAAGATAACTGGTAGTGTTCTGCAACCTGACTTATACGCCTCCGAAGGATAAAATGAGGATTTTTCAATGGAGAAATACTACGGATTACAGGTTTAAGGTGTAGAGATTGAATATTATTTTCAAATGGGCTAATCGTAAATATATATATATATATATGTGTGTGTGTGTGTGTGTGTGTGTGTGTGTGTGTGTGTGTGTGTGTGTCATACACACACACACACTCACACATAAGATAAATAGTTGTGTGTACAACGGATACTTTTTTTAGATGTGTGTATGTGTGTAATTTATTTATTCACATTTTATTTAATTTTCAGCACCAACAACACCAAGCTAAAATCCTAGTATATGTAAGGCACGTGGCAATAAAATAATATGCGATGTAAAATCTAAAAGACAAGTTAATCAAAGTGTTGGCAGGGAAACAATGTAGACACATGTAAGAGTCTCTTTTTGGAGTGTCCTTGAGCAAGACACTGAACCACTGATGACTCCCTGGGCACTGCAGCTGCCCACTGCTCCTATACAATAGGATGGGTTAAATGCAGAGGACATATTTCATTGCGTGGGAATACAATGACCACGTGAAGTCGGTTTCTTTTGTGTCTCAGGCTCTATGGAGTTGAAAGGACCACACAGATGGAGCATCACAACCATAGTGGCCGGAATGAGTTTAATGTAAGTCTACGATACGCAGATATACCTTTGACTCAACACGAAGCATAGTTTAGGAAACTCCCAATGTTCTTTTTGACAGTCTGTGCGTCCCCGTCATTGTGTATCCAAGTGGCTCATTTTGACCTTCAACCTTCCTCCCTTCTCCCCAGTCTGCTGATTCTGACGATGCTTAATCTGGGCCTGTTCTTCAAGTTGTGGGCTATGGAGGATGTGGCTCACCGTATGTACCTGAGCACCAAGCACCGACTGAGGGAGAGGAGCAATCCCAGGTTAAACGCCTTGTTATTGTACCACGCTGCTGGCGTATCCAGGGTGTGGGCCTTTGCGCCCTCATTGCAGGTTTCAGATTGAGAGATAGACACTCTCGAAAGACACCCTGCATCACATGAGGAGCTGCAAGATGAAAGATGTGTCTAACCAGTCTAGACATGTTTATAGGGGCAGCATAAGTCAGGAGGTAGGGTGGTTATCTAGGAATTGGAGGAATGGTGGTTCAATCCCTGGTTCCTGTAGAAAGCATGTCAAAGTGTCCTTGAGCAAGACGCTGAACCCCTCACTTCTCCCTGGGGGCAACACTCCTATACAGTAGGATGGGTTAAATGCAGAGAATGAATTTCATTGTATGTCTATACAATGAAAAAGAAATAGAGCTTCTTCTTAATATTGAAACATTTCTGTTGACTACAGGCTATTTAACCTCAGCTGCTGCAAGCACCAAGATTCACCTTTTCAACCACACCATCCATCCATCCATTTTTAACTGCTTATCCGAAAGTGGGTCACATAGGTAGTATTTCCGGCAGCGGACCCCAAACTTCCGCTTCGTGGCCATATTAACCAGCTTGATTGGAGAATCCTGAGGTAATCCCATGCTAGCGTGGAGATATAATCCCTCAACCAGGTAGTACCCTTACTAAATACCCGGACAATCTCAACTGGCTTCTTTCTAGTTGAATCTTGAATCCACTTAAAGGGACAGTGCCTCTATTGTGAGTCCCTCATGGATGACTGAACCTCTCCACCGATTCCCAATGGAGATGTCAGACACACTCATGAGTAAACCCATTTCGACAGCTTGTATTCATGATCTCGTTCTTTTGGTCATGACCCAGCCATCATGGCCATAGAGAGTGAGAGTAGGAACGAAGACTGACCCATAGATCAAGAGCTAGGCCTTCTGGCTCAGCTCTCTTTCCATCACAAGACCTCTACCACACTGGTTTATCATTATTCTCCAGTCGTAGAATTTCAGTCCACATGGGAAATTTTATATATATCACTTCTTTAAGGTTGTGTATACCGAGCGTGAGATGTATTTCTGTCGGATGCTAGCTAACAATATCCCTATGTAAAAAAAGCAGATACAGCAGACTCATCTAGAATTTGGGGAAATCATGCGTAAAGTGATGTGTACACCGGCAGCTTGCATCGGTCATCAGAGCACACTCGGGTACACTGTCCTCATTAAAACCAGATAAACGTCATTCGTTCCAATCACAATGCACACATCTCCTTTAATCTAATGTGTCCAACACAACAGTAAAATGGTTTGGATAACAAACCTACCAAAATTGCAAGCCATACCTCATTGATTTGAGAAATTACTGATGGGAATGACCTTTTTGTTAACAAACATTTATCAACTTGCCTGACTTTCACTCTATTCAGTCATCCATCCATTGTCAGCCACTTATATTAAGTTGGGTAGTGGAGTCATAATGGAGCCTATCCCAGTGCTCATCGGTCGCATTTCCATCTCGGGGCTCGAACAGTTGGAGGTTCAGTGTCTTGCTCAAGGGCACTGCAACGGAATATCTGCAGGGGCCAGGAATTAAACCATCAATTACATTATCAGCGTAATAAATGATAGTATGTTTCTGGTCAAAATAACAAATAACTTTCTGTCCTGGCTTGATGCACGCTCAATAATCCAGGTAAGGGAAATCGCTAAAAAAGTTGAATCGATTCAACTGGATAAGAATTTCCTTCGGTAACGTTTTCTCTCTCAAACGGGTGACATCTTCAGTCTGAGCTGACTGCAGCATCCCCAATCCGAGAATGGGGTCCCCCGGCACAAACAGAGTAATGTAGTGTATGTTGTTTAATGCCAGGAGGACTGCAGTGACTTGTACATCGGGGAGACCGAACACTCTCCAGTCAGCTCAGACTGAAGACGTCACCTGTTTGAGTGATGAAACGTTTCTAAATAAACTTCTGATCCAGTTGAACTGATTCACCTTTTTTTGTAACTTTCTATCCTCTTTCTCTTAGCAGCTTAGCCCCAGACTGTGGCACTAGACAGGGACCAGAGTTCCACTGCAGAGAGGAGACCCAATTGCTGAAAGCTGTCCTCCAGGACTCCATCAATCTTTTAGAACAGGTGTGTCTCTAACCCTGATCATTGAACCGATTTTGTCATTTTCCTCTTTCCGCTCGCGGACCAAAGATGCGCTTATTGTCGAGGCAGGAAAGAGTTTTGGATTGTACCTCACAAGCATCACCTCTTTGCCACTTCTCACCAGCCTGAGATGCAGGTTTTGGCAACCTGAGTCAGTTCTTATTGTTTTCCCCCTAACACAGCTCCGCGCTTCTCTGATGATGCTGCAACATAACTTTGCGATGGCCAACGGAACCGAAACGACACAGTGATGCTCCTGCGCCTGGGGGGACACAGGCCCACGGGCCCTGCAGCGCTAAGGACTGCAGCGACAAACCGCTTCGAGTAAACCCTTCATACCCGATGCCTTGGGTGTCCCCAAATCCCTGACGAGCAATGTGTTGCTAAGGGCAACAGGTCCCATGGCCATTACTGTGAATGCAGGTGTCAGGATGTTTTTAACCCCCCCCCGACTACTGGGAGACGGTTGCATCATCATCAGCGTACTGATTGGTGGGCTTTGACTTTTCTGAGGTTCAGTTGTCGGCTCAGCTCTCCTATTTTCTCAAACGGTGTTGTTGGATTAACTCTTGATTCCATTCGGAGAAGCTGAACTCCTTCCTCCCATGGCAACGTGCCTTAGTTGTCTCTTGCCAGTGCCTTGTCACAGGAGCTGTGACCCATGCACCAGCAGTGGCTTATTCTGAAGGGGTGCCTTTGATTTGTCACCCACAACCCGCACCGGCAGAATATTTCAGTCGTGTATATAAGAACGTGCAATGCTGTTATTTAAGATTGATATTTTTATTTCCATTTTAGCACGTTCGCCTTTTGTACATTCGAGCAGAGTTTTAGATTTCCCTTTAGCTTTTTTGACGGACCAACGGCAATGCTGAAGTAATACCTGTGATGGGCTTCTACTCTTGTGTGATGTTCTATTTTAGGGATGTCATTCAGTTTATTGGTTCAGGAAACCTCAATCATCATGAAGACGTGTTCAGAAATTCTCATGATTTTATATTATTATTATTATATTAACACACTGTCCTACTGTGTTCTCTCTAACATTCTAAGGAGGGTAAAGACATGCAAAAAACAATAACAAATAACCATCTTCAGTCCTAGATGCAAGGAGATTCGCTTTTTTTTTTCCACAGAGTCGAAGTTAAAAAATCACATGATGAAATTTTGAATACTTCATAGCCAGACATATCATTCCTCACATTATCCCAGTGGAGAGACCCATTGGGAAAACCCACCTCTGTACTGTGCACTCGGTGTCAATACATGATTCTTTGTCGGGAGTTTGAGCTAAAAAGGACACAACTTGGTTGCTTCTTTTGTCCTATAGTAACTTTATTTATAGATATTTTTAATTCATGATTGCAGCTTTTTAGATGTTTACACAGTGTTACATCAACCCTTGGGTTTAAAATCAGACATGTACGGTTTTCTATTACTTGAACTGCACTTCTCCAAATTTGAGTTCCACCACCGTTTGCTTATATTTACCTCTATTTGCTAATTTGTTCATTTGTTGTATTGTCACATGTTGTTGATTTTGAATAAAATATTTTTTCCCCCTGCTCGGTGATGCTTACTATCATGGTTAACATGGGGCATGATGGAGAATATTAAAGTAGAACACCACTGAATCACAGCTATTCATCGTTTTACCTTAGCCATGGAGATTACAGCCAGAATCATTTAAAAGTAGTCTAGTCCCTGTTGGTAGATGCGGCACAATAACTCTCAGTCTGCTAATATATGACATGAGGCCCCATAGACAGTCAGCTGTTCAAATCTCAAGTAAGACTGAAGTCTCTACATTCACAACAGTCACATGATTTGTATTTGATCTCTTGCTATATTTGGGAAAATGATAGCTTTTGGTCATCTCTGGCCACTGGATCTGCCCATTGGTTTCTTACGATAAAATATGTCCTCTGCATTTAACCCATCCTGTTGTATAGTAGTGGGCAGCTGCAGCACCTGGGTGGGCTTTTAGGGGTTCAGTGCCTTGATCATGGACACTGCAGCATACATTTTAAATGAGCTGGGAATCAAATTGCAGGTAGAATGGGTTGTCTGGTAATTAGAAGGTCGTTGGCTCGATCCCAGACTCATTTGGAAAGTGTGTTTAAGTGTCCTTGAGCAAGACGCTGAATCTCTGACTGATTCTTATAAACCCTTTCTATGTGTGTATTGTTCATTAACAGATTTACCTGTTAATTGTGTTATGTTTTCCAAACAGCATGGTCTTTTTTTCCCCAGATTTAGTGATAATTTGTTTGAATCAAATCACAACTTTAATTTATTCATTTCTGTAGTGATCATCCCCAAAATCTGCTGCCAAATTTCCCCAGAACAAAAAATATTTGTATCATCTACCATCAAATAAAAGCTGTGCTCATGATAAAACTAAGCCTTCTGTGGGGTTGGGATACATATGCTAGTTAGATACCAAATTTGTCTTGACACCCTGTCCCTGTTGACTATGGTCGAAAAGGCCTCTCCACATCCCAGCTCAAAATGTGCAAGGTTTGTTCGTTTGAGAAAAGGGGGAGACGGGTCACTTTATTTGAGAAAAAATTCTCCCTCTTCCATGTTTATAGTGTCTTGTCCTTGTAGCCCATTCTTCAGCCAAGCCCCTCAGTGATTTGGGCATTGAGGGAGAGAGGACAAAGAGAACCACTGGTGTAACAAGGGGCCTCAAGATGGCTGTAGCTCAAAAGTGAAGTGGCATGGGTTCATAAGTAGTTAGCCATCTGGACACAAGCTGAGGTCTGATCAGCCCTGGTTGGGTCACCTGGTAGAGGATGTATGAGAGTGAAAGACCTGAAACATCTGATGATCCCAGGATCATCACTCAAGATGTGTCCCAGACCATCATATATATGTAGACGGATGTCTGCAGGGGGAGGAGTGAAGGCAAAGAAAGGGCGGGGCTACTTGGCTTTACGTCAGCAGTGTGTTTTGAGAGTCTGCAGTGTCTTGCCACAGCCGAGCGAAAACAAGACGTCTTTGACCGAACATAAAGCCTCTTGGGTCCCAGCACGGTTTTATCCCATCGAGTTAACGACGGAGACCCCAAAAATAGGTCTGAATGTCGGACGGCGAGCTGATGTTTCTTCCGCGGCACATGGCCCGTCATGTGTAGTCCAGAGTGACACGTAGGGAGCGACGGCCAATCGATTTACGATCGAAGGTCTTGGCATGTAACAGGTCTCCCCCAGGTATGCGAAGAGTGTTTTGCTTCTTAATACTTGTTTTTTTCCCTCAGTTGTCGCCAAAGAGGTAATATCGGAGTCATGTTTGACCCACCGCGTCGATTCCGGTTTGCTCCAATACTTGAAGCTCTGAGTGGGAAGTTTGTCCTCTGCCACTATGTCTCCTCTTAGTGGTTTCTTCTTGTTGTGTGGGACTTTTGCTTATACACCGCTGTTCGGTCTGATCGATGAACGGATTCTCTAATCCATAGTCAGAAGGTATTCTGTCATCCACCAACAACAGTATCAATTTATCAAGCTCTAGCAGCCATTCATTCATTCATCCCTGGAGAGATCTGGGCTTCGAAGAATCTGAAGAAAAGTCAGTTTACGTTTATGCAGATTCGGTTGTTATTTGGCAGATTGGATTACAGTGGCGCCTTTACTCCGTCTTTTTCATAAAAAGTTAAATTTACAAGCTACACTTTAACTACTCCCGCTGGGGTTTAAAGCAAGGCCAGCAGAGGAGTACATACGTATAGTATCACCCCTGTTTTTAAAAGGCCCTCACCGCCTACTTGTCCATTTCCGGGTTGATTTAAATAAATCGTGGTGGTTTCCTTAAACTGTATCATGGCCTTTGCCCCTGTTTATTCCAAGGACATGCTCACTTGATACTTGCAGCGTCCCTTAGATCTGTCAACTCCAGCTTCAACCTATTTAAAAGCTCCAAATCTGTGAAACACATTGAATGAAGACGTAACTTTACGGAATTTTGGCTGATTGATTGAAAAAATATGTCACCAAGATCCCTCCATTGTCAACATCCAGCTGCCAAGAGGACGATTTTCTTTTTGTTCTCTCGTTTTAGTTCCAGTCTTTCGCTTTAGCTCAGGAGGTAGGGCGGTCATCTAGTAATAGGGAGATTGGTGGTTCTATCCCCAGTTCCTTCAGAAAGCTTCTCAAAGTGCCCTTGAGCAAGACGTTGAACCCGGACCATTTGGGACAACAGATGAAAATGAGCCTGGGGGATAAAGCTGGCATATTTAAATTTTAAATTTTCATTAATATCACTGTCTCTATGAAAGAGATTTTAAAAGCAAGCACTATGGAGACTTGGTCTGAAAGGATGAACAGGGTTAAAAACGTTGGATGCAATGTCAAATGCGTGCAGATGGGACACTTTTAGCAGGTGTCATAATCCCCCATCAATCCCCTCCCATTTTGGTACACTTGGGTGGAAGCCCACTTTGTCTCCCTCAGGCTTTTGCAGAACACTTTGCTTCAGGCCCCGCTGGAGGGACTCGAAAGAATAGATGCTAATTCATTCAGTCATTGTGCTGCCTTTCTACAGAGCCAATCGCCAACTGGAGTAGAATTTGACTAAGCAAGGAGTCTTAATACCAACAAGTCATTCCAAGGTGAGCAATTAACTTTGCTATTTTTTTCCATTTCAATGAAGGAGATGTGTCACAGATATGTGACAGATGTGGATGGGAGGTTAATCTTCCAAGAAAATCGGACCATGTTTAAATGCACAGGGCTTATTTTTTTAGTGCTGGGAACATAACATCTATTTGAAACCAGTTCACTGCTTTGAAAAGAGAAAAAAGGCAAATAGTTGTTAAGCTACTGGCTGAAAAGGTCATTTTGGCTTGCATTGCTTTTTCTTAAAGAGCTATTTTTACCCAGTTGAGTTCAAATCTCCTAAATTGTCTTATTTCCATCTTATGTCACTAACGTTATGTCTAGCAAGCACCCTTTAGTAGATATCAAGTGTTATTAGCAGTGTTATTATAATCATATATTTTCCTGTACACACAGGAGTCATTTGCAGATGAAACCCTCCAAGCTGCCTGGTGTCCTACCTTTAACAGGTTGGTTGTGGGGCTGATCAATATGAAGAAAAAAGACCAAGTGCTGGAGAAAGATGATACTTTGTGTTGTTGTGAGTATATGAACAGGAATGGAGAGAGGAGCCACGTAGCAGCCTGCTTTTGTGACTGTGAAGAGTTGGATGAGGCCTGTGATAGGTGAGAGACATTAAAAATAAGAAATACATTTAATTTCCTTTTGTTGTAAAAGCAATTGAAACATTATAAACTGATCAGCCATACATTAAAACTACCTGCCCAATATTGTGTGGGTCCCCCTCGTGCCACCAAAACAGTTCTGATCTGTCGAGGCATAAACTCCACGAGACCTCTGCATTTTTCCTCTGGTACCTGGTACCAAGACGTTAGTGGCAGATCCATTTAGTCCTGTAAAGTTATGAGGTGGAGCCTCTAGGGATCTGACTTGTTTTTTTCAGCTCATCCCACAGATGCTCAGTTGGTTTGAGATCTGGGGAATTTCAAGGCCAAGGTAACACTTTGAACTTTTTCTCATGTTCCTCAAACCATTACTGAACTTCTTTTACAATGTGGCAGGGAAGATTATACTGCTGAATGAGGCTACTCCCATCAGTGAATACCATTACCTTGAATGGATGTAATTGGTGTGCAACAATGTTTAGTTTTTGTGGTATGTGTTAAAATGATATCCCCAAGAATGCCAGGATCCAAGGTTTCCCAGCAAAACATTGCCCAGAGCATCGTATTCCCTCTGCCAGCTTGCCTTCTCCCTATAGTGCATCCTAATGTTATCACTTCCCCTGCTAAATGACTAATACACATCTGGCTGTGCACATGATGTCAAAGGAAACGTGTCATCAGACGGTGCCACCATCTTCCACTGCGCCATGGTCCAGTTCTAATGCTCACGTGCCCATTGTAGGTTCTTTTCGTGGTGGACAGGGGTCATCACGGGCTCTCTGACTGGTCTGCGGCTATGCAGCCCCATACGCAACAAGCTGTAATGCACTATATGCACTACTATAGCCAGCATGAACTTTTTTTAGCAATTTAAGATACAGTGGTTCTTCTTTAGGATCGGACATCAATGAGTCTTAGGCATCTAGGACCCTGTCACTGCTTCTTGGACCACTTTTGGTTCCTACTAATCACTGCATACTGGGAATACTCCACAAGACCAGCTGTCTTGGAGATGCTCTGACCCAGTCATCGAGCCATCACAATTTGGCCCTCGTCAAAGTCACTCAGATCCTTACACCTGTCCATTTTTCCGGCTTCCAATAATCAACTTCAACAACCGGGTGTTCACTTTCTGTCTAATGATGTACCCCACCCCTTGACAGGTGCCATTAGAACAAGATAATCATTATTATTCACTTAATTCTTGGTGGTTTTAATGTTTTGGCTGATCTGTGTTTTTATATGACTGCAATGCAGTAAATGTGGAAGATATTTCACTTTAACCAGAGGCTATTCCAGTATACCTTGGTGTAAGAAAAGATGCTGCAGCCTAAGCTCACTTGTTTTTGTCCTTTAGATGGCTGAAGAGAGAGTCTCAGCGACCCAATTCCCTGTCGCAGCTGGCTGCAGTGGTGACGGACAGGATTCGTGTGCCCTGGCTATGGGGTGGAGCCCGAAAAGTGGACTTATCTGTGGTCCCACCTCTTGTCCTTCTCCCAATTCTGCTTCATTTGGCAGCCCTCCACTTCCTCCTAGGCATGGTGGTTCTGACAGCTCTGCCAGGACTGGTGCTGTGGTACTACTACTTCACCCATCGCAAGAAGGGAAGGACACTGTTCTTCCTTAGCTTGGCTCTCTTCTCCCTGGCCTACATGTACTACATGTTCATTACTGAAGTGCATCCTCGTGGAGATGTGAGCTTTGCCCAGCTGGGGGTGGTCACAGTAGGAGTAGTCTTCACCCTGGTAGCCCTTGCTCACACCAAGAAAGACCCTGGCATCGTGTGTCCAAACCAGGCAGATATTCATAGTAAAGTCACCTATCATAGCCCTGTGGTTGACAGAGATCCTGCCCCCAATGGGACAAGAGAGGAAGTGGAGATGATCCTTGCCAACCAGACAAGATGGTTGGAGCCAGTGGGGTTCGAGCAGAAGGAAAGTGGCCGAAGAGACTGGTGTCCAGTGTGCAAGGTGGTACAGCCCCCCAGGGCAGGACACTGTCGGATATGTGGCGTCTGCGTGCTGCGTCTTGACCACCACTGTGTTTGGTGGGTTCCATGTGTCTGTCACTGAACTTCCCCACTATCTCAGGTCTCATGGTCTGCATAGTTAATCTGTTTTACCATTTCCATTCAAAATACTACATACTTTATTCATTCCAAGCTATGGTCCACAGGGAAGGTCTTTTTTGTTGATACCTGATAAGCTCAGAAAGATTAGGTGTTGGCAATATATTACTTTATTTTCTCACATTTGTGTGTGGGAATCTGTGCACATTTCATATTACTTATTATCACCACTGTCAAAAACAAGCCTATCCTCCCAATGATTCCATTCTAAATCGTGTGTGTGTGCGTGTGTGTGTGTGCCGGTGTCTACCCTATCTGTCTTTGTGGTGTAACCTTGGGGTCTCAGCACCATGTTTTGTCTGCCTGTCTGTCTCCACTACCTCTCTGTTGCTGCCTTGGCAGGATAAACAGCTGTGTTGGGCAGGCCAATCACCGTAGCTTCCTGCTGACACTCCTCCTCTTCCTGTTGACCTCACTGTACGGTATCATCCTGGTGCTGCAGAGCATATGCCCCCAGCGGAGTCTCCTCACTGCCTTGTTCTACTGCCCTGGAGTCTACAACCAGTACAGGTATTGAGAGAACAAATACACACAGGGCACACAAAGCAATGATAGAAAAGCACAAAATGAAGCATCCAAAATATGCAGAGATAAAATTTGTCATTTTTTTTACACACAACAACACTTTTAAGATAAATGACCTGGCACACATGCATAGTAGAAATCAACCGTTGTAGACTGGCTTTGTATTGGTGACAAAGACCCAAATTACACTCTGCTCGTACAGCAATGGTAGGCTAATTGAGGTTTCTGTCAGAATTTCATATTTCATGCGGCTAACCTATGGTGCTGACCCCGTTTCACAGGGTCTGTGTGTTGTTGGTGAGAGTTGTTTTTTTTTCTTTGTGTGCTCAGAATGATGGCAGTGCATTAGAAGTAAGGTGAATGGGTTATTCTGCCACCTCAGCAAATATTAACTAGCATGCTCACAAGGGTGCGAGACTTACTGCCATGGAAATGAGGCCTATAGCAAAAATCTCATTCAACCCAATTTCAAAAAGGACCGCTGCATTTAAAATGTGCAATAAAGCAAATGGTTTGTTTATTATTTATACTTTATTTATTTGTCATGAACATACATACAACAAAATGTGTTCTATGCACTGTTCCTATTGTATAGGAGCAGTGAGCAGTTGTTAGTGCCTGGGGACCAACTCTGATTCTTTCTCCTATTGCCTTGCTCAGAGGCACAGGCAGGAGTATTAACCCTAACGTGCACAACTCTGAACATCTTAAGGTCTTTTATAT
>OMLC01043275.1:0-14787 GCA_900302585.1 Regalecus glesne | reverse complement strand
GGTAACCTGTGTATGTGACATAGTCTAGTGGCTTTGTTGTGGGACATGAGTCTTTTCCGCTGTGTGAGAGAAGTACCAGCATGTTGCCACTTAAACAGTGCATCCTATAAGAGGTAGTTAAGTTACTTTTGTCAGCCATTGTAAGGATAATAGTAACTGAGAGGCCATGTGTTGTGTTTTCTGTCATAGAAAAGTCACTGTTTATGCAACACTGCTATGGTGTCTTCCCACAACAGATGTTTGTGAAAAGCTAGTTCTCTGCTACAAGCCAGGGTAAAGTAGATAAGTTATGATAACCTAAAACTCGAGGTCTTCCAAATATGGCTTTCTTATGTGATTTTGTTTAGCTGTGGCATCTCAGATTGTTCAGTGGTAGGTTGCCATGGAAAAAGTCACAAATGAAAACACTGAAAAAGCTTGTTGACAAGAAAGACAGCCTCTGGATCTTTCTTTACCTTTTCATTGTCACATGAGCCCTACCTCCCTCGCCATTGTAAATAAAATAAATAAATACTTTGTTCCCTTATCAGTCCCACAAGGGGAAATTTGTATTTCTCTGCATTTGACCCATCCGATTGTATGGGAGCTGTAGGTAGCCAGCCACCTGGTGGTGCCTGGGGAGCCATTACAGGTTCAGTGTTTTGCTCAAGGACACCTTGGCATGCTCTCTGCAGGACTAAGATCAGACCTGCAACCTTTCGATCGCCAGACAACTGCTCTACCCACTGAGCTATGCCGCCCCTATGTATGGATTTATGTCCACAAATATTTTACAGAGCCTTAGTTTAACGACTGGAACCAATAGAAATGAGATGCCCAGTTCTCATAATACAATAGTACCTGTAGATATCAGACCAGCAGGTACCGCCATGAAGAAATGGCCACAGACAGTGCTGTTGGAGATGGGATTGATGAGGCAGTGTCCTACCCTGTCCTCAATTCCCGGCATGCTGCTGTTTAACATCTAGTCCCTTGACAACCAGCTGAACAAATGACTAACCACTGTAACTTGAAATCTATGCTACCAACGTTTTACGAATGCATCACCTGCCCAACCAGAGGCAATAATACTCCCGGCCACTGTTACTCCTCAAGGCAGCTTACAGGTCTGTCCTCCTACCAAGCCCCTGTTGGTGCTCTTGTCAACAACCAGAAAGGGAAGTGCGCATAGCCTGCTGTGAGGGCAGTTCAGTGCTGGAATATAGAAGATAAATCTAAACTTCCACCATGTTTTAAATCAACAGGCTGGTTAGTCTGTAAGGACTCAGCCTTGAGTCTGGACGAGTATGCTGAATCAGTCACTGGCTATTTTAGCTCCTGGGTGGACAGCTGTATCCCTGTGCCGTCTGTTTGCTCCTACCCCAACCAGAAGCCCGTCATTTGCCTAAGGTTGAGGGAGCACACCACTGCTTTGAAATCAGGGGACGAGGAATGCTAGAAAAAAAATCAGCTGTGACTTAAAGAAAATCATTAAAGCTGCTATAAGACAACATGGGGACAAGCTGGAAAATCATTACAGTGGTTATGACTCAAGGTGTGTCTGGGAGTGTCTGCAGGCGATTACAGAGTATAAATACAAGCCCAGTGTGGTTATCAACACCTCTGTCTCTCCCGGATGAGTTTAATGACTTATGTCCGCTTTGAAGCTCCCAACATGGACCCAGTGAGACCAGGACAGTGCCCACATCATGAAGTCGATCTACAGGTGACAGAGGCTGATGTGACTAAAAATGTTAAGGCTGTTAAAGCTGCTGGCCAAGAAGACATCCATTCCCTTGTCCTCAACGCATACTGCACTCAGCTATCTGAGGTTTTTATTGACATTTTTAACCTGTCCCTGTCATTGTGTGTGGTTCCACTGATTTTTAAGAAAAGCGTCATTGTGCCTGTACCTGAGGAAACACCTGTTTCTTGCCTTAATCATTACTGATCTTTTGCTTTGACTTCTGTTATTATGAAGTCACTGGCGAGATTGGTAATATCACATATAAAATTAACGTCCCTGTTGTGCGTGACCCATTACAGTTTGGCTACTGCTCCAGTAGATCCGTAGATGACACCATCTCACTTGCTCTGCATATTGCTTTAATACACCTTAAAAAGGAAAATACTTTTGTCAGAAAGTTGTTTATTGATTACAGCTTTTGTTTTAATATAATTTCACCATCCAAACTGATGTTGAAACTCAGAGGTCTTGATTTGGGCAACTCTTATCTGCAATTGGCCATTTTATTTCCTGACAGGCAGCCCACAGTGTGAGAATATGTAAAATATACTCATCCACATACGTTCTTAGACTCAGTCCCCTATTGTACAGTCTGTTTACACATGACTTTGTTGCCTAATATGACAACAACAGCATCATTAGATTCAGAGATAAAACCACAGTGATTGGATTAAAAAGTGACAGTGATGAGAGGGCCTGTAGGAGGGACGTGGTGCTATGACAACAACCTCTTTAAATGTCAAAAAGACAAAAGAAATCATTGTTGACTTTGGAAAGCTCGGAGGAAATCACATTTTAATCCCATCAGGGGTTTTTGTCTGTTGAACTTATGGATAGCTTCACAAAACTGTGTATGAAGACATGAGGTATAGATAGCTTTAGATATATCAGTTTACACATCACAGACATCATTACATGATCTCTCAACACCAATTCCATCCCCCAGAAGGCACAGCAGAGAATGTGTTTTTTGAGGTGTCTTAGGATTTTGGTCTGAGAGCCAAAACTTTCCTCGAAGCACCAACAGGAGTGTTTTGACACACTGTATCACAGAGTGGTTTGGCAACCTGATAGCTAAGGACCTCAGACTGCTTCAAAGAACTCTAAAGACAGCAGCAAAATTCATTGCCATGGAGCTACCACAGCTTCATAATATTTACACCACTCGCTGTATAAAGAAAGTCCAAAACATCATCAAGGACACCAGCCATGGTGCTTATGTTCTGCTCTCCCTCTCTCCATGCCATTTACATTACTGGAGTATCAAATCTCACACCACCTGTCTCCGTAATAGGTTCTTTCCACAGACTGGTTGCTGAACTGCTGACAAACCCATATGTCATATTCAGTGTTATCTATTTACTATATATTATGTAAATAGTTTAAATAGTCTTTTTTGGGGGGGTTGCATGTCCTTGTGTTTTCCTTGTGTCCCTTGTGACAAGGCAGAGTGACCCAGAGCACAATAATTTCTTTGTATTCCAAATACATACGACAATCAAGTTTGAACTTGAACATGCATCCAGTCACTCACAATGGTCCATTTGTGTATATATGAGACATGTAGAAGTCATGTTTCTTCGAGAGTAATTACAATTTGGTTTCAATGATTCGGTAATTTAGCCCTTGAAAAAAATGTTTTTGCTTGTTATTCTGAAAGCACTTTGCGCTCTCACCTAAGTGGTCAAGTCAGCTCTGCAATGTACAGCTAGTCTTATAATAAAATAACTGTGGGATGTTATCAGTGTTATCCGAGTGGGCTAATATGACAAGTGATTACAGCATTTGCCCACCAATTATGTTGACATATTGCACAAGTCAGTCATAGCCTTATGGTTATTTTATTTATTTTTATGCCATAGTCTGTTCTATGAGCTGTGGTAGCTCAGTGGTAGAGTGCGCAGTTTGGAAGCTGACGAGTCGGATGTTGTGGGTTTGAACCCACTGCAGGGTGTTAGGAAGGGCATTTGGCCTTAATCCTCCGTGTTCTATCTAACCCATAAAAATGGACCTTTCCTTGTCTATTCTATGAGCTATGTCATTTTTAAGCTAGAATGTGATGCCTCATCATCTCATGGTGTCTGTTTATAATCCGAACGCTTTTATTCTTGACTGGGACCTTGGGGTGTGTTTTGGTTTTTCCTGTAAAATTTCGAATTCGGATACAATTCACGGTATTAACACAGCTCCATATTCTTCATGGCTTCCTGAGAAAGCTTGAAGTATTGAGTTAAACGCTGCTAAGGGATCATTTTTTTAGTGAGAAGGAGAAACTCTGACGCACATAATCAAAGAACACGACCCCCGCACACTTCAATTCAGGGATAGGAATTGGTTGAAAGACACACAAGTCTCGGTACTGGGCTAATCTGCCGTCAGTCCAGTAACCAGTGGGGAGACGTGTCAAGCCATCACTCCAGACATACGTTGGGATGTTATCTCTGTAGCACCCTTTTTAAACATTACTCCATATATGTCCATCTAAACTTTGTCCCATCTCACCCTTCAATCCATCTGTCCAATGTCAGCTGCTTTCATTGGGGGGCTCCCCATCTCAGGGGGCTAGATCTGGCGTATTCACATTCTAGATATTCATAAATGTGCACTGTCCTTATAAAGGAGGTGATGATGATTATTGTCATTTTTGTTGTTATAATTATAATTATATCTCTTGTTATTCGATTATTATTATGTTATCTTCTTAGTGTTATTCTGTAAATCATGTTTTATTCTGTATACACTACACCTATTGTATGCCTATCCTTGGGAGAGATCCATCCTTTGTTGCTCTCGCTGAGGTTTCTCCTTACTTTTTTCCCTGTTAAAGTTTTTTTTCAGGGAATTTTTCATTATCTGATTCGATGGTTTGAGGGCAGTATGTTTGTTTGTGTAAACCCCACTGACACAAATTTGTAATTTGTGATAATGGGCTATACAAATAAATTGACCTGACTTGACTTTCCTTCAATACTCTCGCCTCATCGAGAGTTTCTCTTGATCAGACCCTTCCCCAATATAATCTGATTATTCTCTAAACTTCGATGATTGGTTCAGACAGATTAAGTCAGCCTACCAGGGTGCCCGGGTTTATCCGGAAATGTATAGAGGGTGGGATTGCCTGGTGCTTTAAATGAATGGCTTCCCCCTCAGCTGGATAACATCACTTATTGTTTCTCCACTTTTAATAGTTCCGTCCTGAAATAGTTTCTTCCCGTTAAATGTCAATGAAAATAAACAAATTTCAGTTTGGTTTAGTAGGAGGGGTCCCCTCCTCACTAAAACAATCGCGTTTTATACATACAAATATTAGATTTAGTGTGGATGCCTTGATTTAGTGGTCCGTGTGTGTAACCCATTTGTTTGTGTGACAGGGTAACTCTTGCCTTCACCGGAGTGGGCCTCCTCGTTTTCCTGACCTCTATCATCGGGATGCTACCAAATGGCAGGTAAAGCACATCTTTTAATTTCATCTGTTAATTTGTGTAAACTCTGTTCCTATTGTAGTCAGATGGGTCTGATAATCTGAGGCGGAATGTTTCTCAAGTGAATCATTACTACTGTTCCCTTCATTTTCCTGTAGGATGAAGAACTTCCTGAGTGAGAAGGTTCACCTCATGTGCTACAGGATATGTGTCCGTGCCCTCACTGCCATCATCACCTACCATGACAGGTGAGGGATACCGTGATCCCCTGTTGCCGACTCATGTACAGCGATTGGTTGGCTGTTCTTTAATAACTTGCCATAACTTTAGATGTTTTCACTACACACATGCAGCAAAAAGAGAGTTGCTTGAGTTTTCTTTGCATTTATAATGGGTTTTGGTCAGTCCTGTATGTGTCCAGGGAACTAGTCAAGCAGTGTGCACATCACCTTACCCATAGAGATGTGTGCAGAAGAGTTAATTCAGGTCTCATGGATTGGTGTGCTGCTGTCCACTTCAGCTGTCACAGTCAAACACAAAGGGAGTGACAAATCTCATTTGGTGGTAAACAATGGATGTCATGCAATGTTATGAATTCTTAGTTGAGTGTGACATTGCTCAAGGCTAGCCACCATTCAGTCTACATTCTTTTCTACACTCTGTAAGCCCAAGTGATGCACCAATTCCTAATGTTACTGCTTTCTTAGAGATAAAGCCAGATCAGGCAGCAGCCTTCTACAATGAGGAGGGCAGTCCTCAGAGCTACTGAATCCAAAACGCTACTATAGAAACTTGAGTATTTGTATTATAAGTGAGGCAGGACTGTTACTGATGAGGCTGGGCCTATGAATTACACTCTGGTTCTGCCCCATTGCCCACCGTCATGTAATAACTCCTTTATGTTTTCTATTTCTCCTCCATCATTCTATGTTGTCACCACTTTATTACATCTTTCAATGTAGGGTTACCTTGAGTGCAGAAATATATAAATCAAATGAAATTATACAATTGTAGGCCAGAAACTTTCAGTTAAATTGCTGCAGTATGGGCTTTGGGCTTTTGTTATATGCAAATTCAGCCTTCCAAACTGGTTATTTTCAGTAATATTTTGGCTTCTGCCTCTTCTTTTTTCTTCATTTTTGCTCCCTTCCATTTTCTCGTCATCAATGGGCAACAGTAATGATTGCTTTAGCATTTCATGCTATGTGTTCTGACATGTTTAGACCTGCAGAAAGGAAGGAAATGTAGCTTTAGGAATCTTTCTCGAAGGCTGAAAAGCCCTTGTCTCTAATTATTGTGGTACATACTTGATTTAATTCTAAATGTATTTATGTTATATAGAGGGGTGGCTTAGTCAGGTGATAGGGCAGACAGAAGATCGGTGGTTCGATCCCCAGTTCCTTCAGAAAGCATGTTGAAAGGTCCTTGAGCAAGACACTGAACTGCTCAAGCCCTGTAATGGAAGGGTGATCTGTCCTCACCTTTCACCCAATGAGCACTGGGATAGGCTCCAGCATGACTTCACAGGCCGACTTTGGATAAGCGGTTGACGATGCATGACTTACTAAATTAATTTTTCTGTTATCATTTTACTCGATTACTTGTGACGGTTCTAAATTAGAATCAGAGTGATGCAAATGTAGGATCACGTTTCCTCTGTTAGTCTCTTTTACAGCCGGATAGTGATGGGTGGAGTCTTTAAATTAGAAGAGATATTTCTTAGCAATAGAGCAGAGTAAGAAACAGAGTAAAGGCCTGATATCATTAAGTAGGATGTCACAACCATCAGGAAGTAGAATGCAAAGCTGTTTAAAAAAAAGTTGCCTATTAATGATCAGTCGTACCAACAAACTGCTATTATGGTCTGGACTGACTGTATTTTTGACTGATTTTGAAGTCAAACTGAATGGGTTGTGTCTCCTGATCTTTTTTTCTAATCAGGAAAGGCTGTTTATATAGCCTGTCAGAAACTGAAAGATCAAATTTGTTGATACCACCACTTTTAATGTCACGGTGTATGTTCAAATGTCATGGTTATTATAACCAGACACCGCCTTGAGTGGTGTAGGAAAAATACGATTGCCTTTGTGATTAGCACACTTGTTTGATGGTGAAGTGCTTCAAACATAAGGGAATAACTGGGAAACCATGCAGATAATAGATAACATTTGCAAAGTGATTGACTCACCTCAGTAATAAGAGAATAAGCTTCATGTGCGTAGATGTCAAATGCTATAAGGTCATCCAATGAAAAAAAGTCTTCATCTTAAGGCAATGAAGTATGAAACTGCCACCTACGTTATCTAACATAAAACCATGTGTGACTTGTGGCCTGTTCCATTATACCACTTTATTTCTTGCCAGGAAGTATTGAGCATGTTGTAGCATGTGTCCCTCTCTGCTCTGGCAGGAGATAAAAATATACAGGTTTGCTGCCTCTTGTACGAGCAGTCAACTATCTGTGGAACATTAACTGGGCTATAAGTACTTGCATGCTCAGGGGGTCAAACTTTTTAACACGACCATTACGGTGGTTGGTTTGTCTCATCAGTAGTTTCTCTGATAGCCTATGGATATTGGTCATAGTGTCACTAATCTTTACACTTGATGCATGATGGGATTAGATTTTTTTGGGGGGGGGTCCTGTTTGGCCTAATATCTGCTCTGCAATGCTGTTGTATTGTTGTGTGTGTTTTTCTATATACAGTGCCTATGAGAAGTATTTAGGCTGTATTGATTTGAAGGTTTGCAACATTGGATACCAGTGGATTTAATTTGGCTTTTTTGACACTTAACTGAAAATTAATCACGTCAGAGTTAAATAAATGGGAGTTGGGCTCAGACCTGGGAAGGAAGTTAAACTTCACTTATTAAGACATGGAAAGAACATGACGCAGCCAGAAATCTGCCCAGAACAGGCCACCCTCAAAAACTGAGTGATGGTGCAAGAAGGGGACTAGCAGTGGAGGGCACCAACAGACCTATGACTCCTTTGAAGGAGTTATAAGTTCCAGTGGCTGGGATGGAATAGACTACATTCAACAACTGTTGCTTGGGTGGTTCCCCAACAGCAACTTAATGGGAGAGTGGTAAAGAGAAAGCACTGTTGGGGGAAAAATAAAAACTCATATGCTCGTGGGAGACTTTGAAGTCAGCTGGAAGAAGGTTCTATGGTCAGATCAGAACAAAATGAAGTTATGCCGTCAGACTAGATGCTATGTTTGGGGTAAGCCGAACGCTGCATATTATCACAAACGTACCATCCCAACAGTTGAAGAATGATGATGGTGGCAGCATCATCCTCTGCAGCTGCCCTTGAAGTAACATGTGAGGGTTAAAATGAATGCAGCAAAATACATAGAAATCTTAAACGTGATACTGTCTGCAAGAGAGCTGTGACTTGGGAGAAGATTTGTTTTTCTAGCAAGACGAGGACTCCAAGCATACTGCCAAAGATCCAAATGAATGTTTTGAAAACAAAAATGTCCTGAAGTGGCAGAGTCAGAGTACAGATTTCAATCCAGTTTAAATTTTGTGTGGCTGGACTTGAAAAAGTCTGTTCATTTACTATTACCATCAGATCCAACAGCTTGGTCAGTTTAGCAAAAATGAATGGGGTGGTTGCAGTGTGCAATTTTCCTGCCAAAGGTGCATTTCCTAAATACTCACTTGAAGGGGACGGATACTTATCCAACCAGTTATCCAACCATTGTCAACCACTTGGTATCTGAAATCGGGTCTCTGGGCCATCCTGGAGCCTATCCCAATGCTCATTGGGCAAAAGGCGGGATAACATCCTGGACAGGTCATCACTCCATTTCAGGACCAATCAATTATTTTATTTAGTAATCGTAATAAATTTAGACTAATTTGTAGAAATAGTTTCTCACTTTGACATGAGTTTTTTTTTCCTGTTGGTCACTGTCAAAAAAGCCAAGTTAAAAAGTGTAAGCCACTCTGATTCAATATTGTATAAGAAAACATAAAACTTCAAAGCTGGTGAATACTTTGTACATGCTATTGTGTGCAGGTACCAATCAAATATTTCCTTGTCTTCATCTTTCTAGTGAGAATAAACCTAAAAATGGAGGAATCTGTGTTGCCAATCATACATCGCCCATAGACGTCATCATCCTGGCCAGTGACGGTTGCTATGCAATGGTAACACCACCATAGTCCAGCAGAGCCTACTAAAACAGTGGCACACATCACTTTTTCCAAAACAGCTGCTTGACTTATGTGAGGGCATTTTTCCTGATATAGTTGTGCTATTATCTGGATGTGAATCTGTGTCTGTCAGGTTGGCCAGATCCACGGAGGGCTGATGGGGGTCATTCAGAGGGCCATGGTGAAGGCCTGCCCACACATTTGGTTTGAGCGCTCAGAAGTCAAAGACCGGCATCTAGTGGCCAAAAGGTAAAACTACACTTTGGATTCCTCTTTCTGTCTCATGACAGTGATTACACTGAATAAAAATGTACATAGCACTGTTGCTTTTACAGTCAAACTCCTTTAGTGGATTGCTTTATAGAAAGTGGGTTAAAAGAAAATCAGTAATAAGCAGAACAATTAGTGTTACCATCAGAAATCATATAGTGTTAAATAGTAATGTCGTATATGTGGTGAAATACCATCAATGTGATTATTAGGATAAAAACAAATTTGGATGTTTACTTTCACTAGATAAAATTGATAGGAGTTTGAATGGAAGTAAGTGATCAGAATAAAAAATTGAGCACACAACTTTTTGAGGACTTTGTTTAATTTCTGCTAAGTGAGTAAGAGTAAAAAAAGTATCTTGTAAAAAACAAAACTACTCAAGTGGTAAATAAATTCCTTAAAGACAGTTTGATATGTCATTGGGAAAGTGTAACACCGCTGAGAAATTAATCCTTAAAATAAAGAAAGAGTAGTTAATCAGGTCCTCATAATAGTATAAGACATATAGTAATTTTTTCAGTAACCTTGCATTTACGTGTGTTATGCTATTGGGGGACATTTGTATTTCTTTTTGAAATTTTAAATATTTGGACTTGTTAGTTCATTCTCATTGGGCTTCCCAATAATGATGTGTTGGGTAAGGCACTGTTTTCTAACTAGCTCCATGTGGCTTCTCAAGGTGGGAATGTTGCGCCATTATTCTGTAATGTTTTAAAAGCTTTTAACACAGAATTGGGATTTTGTCTTGGGAGTCAGCTATCGTCTGGCTTTGTATTGCAATGTAAGAGCTTGCAAATTTTTTTTAATGTATTTATTGTGCGTCACAGATTGAGTGACCATGCAGAAGACAAATCAAAGCTGCCCATTCTCATTTTCCCAGAAGGTGAGTTTATTATTTGAACTACCAAAGCCCACTGAAGCAAATTTGTGATAATGGGCTATATGAATAAAATTGACTTGACTACTTAGTATGGAAAGACTTCGCGTGTTTGATGGATAAGCCTGTGAACATGTGGCAATAAAGCATATGAATCTCAATCTCATTCTTATTTTTAGGGTTGGTTGGCTCTGGGCTCAAACGCTCGACTCAGGATACAGACGATGAGAGTTTGCCCAGCAGTGCCTTTAATAAACACAGTTAAAGAAACAGTAAAGAGTACAGGTCAGGCAATCTAGAGTAGAACAAAATCTCAAAATGCAAAAACCATGTCAGGATCAAACGTAGTTCAGAAGTCAGGGTAATCATCAAATGTGAGATGCAGGCAAGCTGGCACGGTGCTCCAGAATCGGGATGTCTTTGGGAAGTTCTAGCCAGTATTCTTGTAATTTCCTTGATTACACCAAGATCGGTTTCAGGTGTACTGCCATAAGCAGTCAGAGGAAGTGTGTGGGGGCGGAGCTGTAATACTTGTGCTTTCAACACCCAGGTACCTGCATCAACAATACCTCAGTTATGATGTTCAAGAAGGGCAGCTTTGAAATCAGCTCCACAGTGTACCCTGTGGCTATTAAGGTGAGGGTGATGTCTGATTGATGATAGCTTTCATCTTTTATTTGTTTCTTTTTTAGTTTGTAGTGATTTTAAGCCATTGCTCTGCACACCATGCTGACTGAGAATTCTGGCCCATTGCAGTATGACCCCCGGTTTGGAGATGCCTTCTGGAACAGTAGCAAATTTGGAATGGTTAACTACCTGTTGCGTATGATGAGCAGCTGGGCTATAGTCTGCAGTGTGTGGTACCTTCCTCCCATGTGCAAAGAGGTGAGTCTTGCTGGTTTAGCTTCCACATATCTCCAATAGGATCTATGTGGGAAAGCAAATGCTTTCATGCTATAGATTCATATTTTAGGAGAGATCTGGAGATGTCTTTCTTACTCTGTCAGATAAAGAAATGCTGTGGTGGGAATGTCAGTGGGTTTCTTTGGATGAGCTGGCAATTAGATTTAATTTCTTTGTGCACGCTCACTGTCTTGTTCATCGACATCAGAGTGTTTATCTGGTTAACTCAAGTAAGCCATGTGATTTGCATTTGGAGATGCAAATTATACTTTAATCAAGGTAAGTTTTAAACAACAGGATTTAGATTAATAGGTTGGAGGTCCTGGATTTAAGACAAACCTCTTCAAAGGAGTTAAATGAAATGTGTCCGGATCAACTGTTCAGCTTTTTTGGTATTTAATTACCTGGATTATTAAGCATGTGCAAGTAAAACCACAGTGTTGTTCAGGAAAATACATGGGTACATATTTATGTGTGTGTGTTAGTTATCCATGAGGGTCAATTGCCCAACTACAACTTGATAAGGGAAAAGAAAAAGTTCCACGACATGCTTTTGTGATGCTTTGCAAGTGGGCAGCCTCAGAGCTGTGGCCATTTCCTTTGTTTTGAAGACTGGAGTAGAGAGAAAAAGAGTTATTCACCTTTTTAAATGTCAGCTGTATGAATGCATTCAGCTGTGACCCAGTCAGTCCACAGAAAGGCCACTCCCTTCAATCCCAATTTCCACTTGATGGATGGAAATATAATTTGAATCAGAGATGACCAAAAAGGTTGCTTTGCTATTTACTCTGGTACCAGTGGTTTGTTGATTTTGCTGTGGGGTTTTTTTAATTATTTTTTCATAAGCAGAATACAAGTAATATGGCAAACAACATTGCTCGCTAAGAAGAATCTTGATGCATCAGTAACATGAGCAGTAATGATTGTCAACCTTTATACAAAGGGAAACTATTACTGGCTCAAGCACAACTTCACTGTTCTCTTCACTATACTAATTTACACAAGGAACGAGGATAATTTCTCTCCCCTTTATTTGGCTATATCCATGTTTTTCTCTTCTCCATTGAAGTACTTTTCTTTTTAGTCATACATGCATGCATATATACATACTACATACATGTATAGAGCATGTATCAAAACTGTCATACATATGTCATTGAACTTGATTTACTCAAAGAAGACGTGAACATTGCACTACGTATTTTTATCTTCAACTGCTCCTCTGCAATATGTCAATCCGTGTGAACAGGAGGGGGAGGATGCTGTACAATTTGCCAACCGCGTAAAAGCAGCCATTGCCAGGCAAGGAGGACTGGTTGACCTGCTGTGGTAAGGCATACCGACCATACAGTTCAGAACAATGCTGTCAGTATGGCTCTGTGAGCTATCTTTAAAGAAAGAAAGAAGTCAGTGCTTATTTGGCATTATACATACAAACAAAAAATCGAAATCATTTATTGAGATTGAGACACTTTATTGTAACTCAGAAACTACTAACTATGAAATGCACACTGTTTTTTTTCTGCATTTCCTGTTGTTTGTCTTGAAAGTGGGCCATGATTTGGCTGCTAAATAGACCAAATGTTTGCTGCATGAAAAAAAAGCTTCCTTTTAATGTCTTTGTAGGGATGGAGGTTTGAAACGTGGCAAGGTAAAGAATACTTTTAAAGAAGAACAGCAGAAGCTATACAGCAAAATGCTGGTCGGGACCCAAGAGGATCGCAGTCGCTCCTGAAGAAGCTACATGGAGACTGACTGATGCGGTGAACATCTTGGGGGGAACCATTGAAATGACAGCACTCCTCCATCACCTAGTGGAGTTCCTTGACAGGAAAACTCCTTTCTGGTGTCAATAATACCCATTTGGCTTCCTCAGTCACTGCCTTTGCCTGGCACGTCCAGCTCTTATCGCTGTTGCAGATCGCCGTGATTCTCCGGTCCTTGGTTGGAATGGTTTGACAGAGGACTGGCTTGTTACTTGAGTGATGGGCATACAGTTGGTGGCAGTCTTTTAATTAAGGGATAAATGTACTAGTCCTTGTCATTGAGTTTCCGTGTTTGTTTGGTAGTTTAACCTTTTGAGTTCAGTTTAACTGTAATGTCAGTATTGTATTTCTTAAAAGTTACATATTATACATAAAACAGTTTTTGACTTGGGAGGTAGGCCAGAGCTATTGTAGATACAACTACTTTGTTCAGAAGACAAAACTTGTTGACAGAGTTGGGAGTTGCATGACTGGCTTGCACCCAGCATGACTTAGGGCACAGTGCCACAATTTGTTACATTTCAATTTATGGATATTTTTGGGTCTCTTTTTCCAAAGGAAAAAAAAATCCCTATATTTTAAGCTTTGCATTTTACAATAAGAGTTATATCTGCATATGTGGTCGGTATAGAACTTACTCTACAGATGACCTCGAATTTGTTGTCTTTATTTCTATGCTATTTTCCACTGAATGTGTAATAATCACGTTATGAAGTGGAAAGAGAGCCTCTCCACGGTCACCACAATGGGGTTGTGGAAATGTGGCTGTTAATCTTGTCCTTGCTTATATGCAACACATCCTCAACTTACCATCCCATCCTTGTCGAGCGTTAATTTAGGAGGATCTAAGCATCTAACCTTTTGACAGTAAGGGTACACATTTAGATAATTAGGATCATCCTCATTACAGTTGGACTCCACACCAAAACAGTTAAAAAACTGCTGAAATGTATCATTGCTCAAAAGTCATGGAAATACTTCCTCATGATAATCAGCCTTCTAAGGCTGATTATCATGTTTCCATTGGATACTTCCTCACCACAGGGGTATTCTTGCCAAATTTACTCTGTGACCTCTAAGTTATCAATTTTTTTTTCAACAATCATCATCTTCCTCCCATTGGTCAGCCCCTTCAAGGAGGCACCAGTGATAAACAGAATGCAGCTGTATTTTGGCAAACAGCCTTTTTCTTGCTTTTTTCTCCTGAATTTAAGGGTTGTCATCCCTCTGGACTTTGCTTTATCAGGGATATTCCTTTAGGTCAAGTGTCATTTCTGTTCACAAAAATAAAAAGTTCAAGTATGTGACCCGATCCATGACGATGCTTTGTTTTGTGTATTTAAGTAGTTTTCCCTAAGAGTTTGGGTTAAGGCTGCTGCACACCCATGTGAGCTAACGTGGGTGTGCAGCATGGAGACTTGCGTCAGGTCTATATAACTCCCCACGCTGGCTGCATCTTATCTTAAGTTGAAGTGTGTCTTCTTTACAAGCTGTACATTTTCAGGATACTGTTCTCTATTTCCAGGCATCAATTCCCCTACAGAAGATTTTTAACATCATTTTTGCAGAGCAGTGATTAATACAGGGATGTGTGTGTGTGTGTGTGTGTGTGTGCATAGCAGGTCTCTCCCATGTTGTTCTGGGAGGTGGGCT
>OMLC01043274.1:0-13865 GCA_900302585.1 Regalecus glesne | reverse complement strand
ATGGACACACAGACATAGCTTGGATGATTAGGGCGAGAAGCTTTTCCTGAAATAATATCGTTATTCAAGTGATTTTATTCAATATTGTGCAGTATAAGCCTTTTGTATGCTTCATATAGTCGTCAGCTGCCACACATACACTCGCATAATTATAATTCACTCTCTCATCAAGCAGTCAGCAAGCATGTTTTCTAGTTTATTTTCCAGTCTGGCCAGCAGCCCTTGTCATTTCACCACTATTATTGACCAAGTTGGTTGGTTTAATGATTTTTGTACATCAGCCCTCGAGATTCTTCAGCCCTATACACTTCTAGGGCTGTCCCAGTTATTGACACAACCCCTTGGATCGATGAAAACATCAGTCAACAAAGACGGGTTTATAGGAAGGCTTGAACGTAAATGGAAAAAATTCTATTGAAGTTGAGCAACTCCATTTGAAGGAGTTATTGAATTTGACTCGAGATAAGGTATTCCTTTAATAGTCCCAAAAGGTGAAATTTGCACTGTTTCAGCAGCAAAGTAGAAGCTATTAGATTTGAGAGTTGCTTACTTCTTTGACTCAATTAATGGTAATAGACGTTAACCACACTTTTTGTTCAGTACTATCAATCGGCTTTTGAATCCCGCTATACCTCCATTTCTGCCTTTTCTGCTTATGACTGAAAATTTCTTGTCTTTCTTTGCTAACAAGATTGTTGATCTAAGGTCCAATTTTACTCCCACTGCCCTTAAGCTGTGCAGTTTCAATGTTGGAATTTACTCCTATTTCTCTGCAGTTTCTTGTAAATATACACCCCTCTTCCAGTCCTTGTGATATAGTTCTGACAACAACAAAAATCAATCCTTTCTGGCTTGAGTCCCATCCTACTCACTATCATCAACTGCTCTCTCATATTCAGGTCCGTGCCTGACTATTTTAAGATTGCTTCTGTTCGGCCTCTCTTAAAAAAAAACATCTTTCAATCCAGCAAGGTTGGAGAATTATGGACTGCTTTCCAGACTTGGAAAACAAAGTGGATCAAATGCTGAACCCGATTTGGTGTCATAACATCTATCCATTGTCCCCCACTCATTTAAAATCAGGTCGCTGGGTGGTGGGTCATAATTTTTCCTATAAATTTCAATCCAGCTTTCACCACAAGCATTGTACTGAGACTGTGTTATTAAGAGTTTTCAACATTCTTAAGCATGCTGAATAAGGTGAAAACACTGTTCTTATTCTATATTTAACTGTTGCGTTTGATACCATGAATCATGACATCTTACTCGATAGGTTGGAACTGGGTTGGCATTTCTGCTAACGCGTTAAACTGATTTCGTTCCTGTATGACCGAGTGATAGGTTTTATGGGTCATGATTAGTCTGCAGTTGTGGGGGTGGGCACAGAAATAGACAGAGCTTGGGGAATTGAGGCCAGATGCCCTGCCTGACCCCCTCATGTTGGGTTCAAACCTAAAACATCTGGATCATCAGTTCCAAACCATGTGCTCTAACTACTGAGCTATCATGTTTCAGTAGATATATTAATATCTTAACAGTCCTGTATCCTCACCACAAAAAGATGAATCGGTTATCTGGACATGAAGTATATTTAGGTAATGTTTTGTCACTAATCCAAGTGACATCCTAAGTCTGAGCTGACTGTAAGCATCTCCACCCTTATAAACCATACAGTTGGATACCTACTGAAACAAAAGATGGTTTCTTATGCGATTTGGCCATTAACCGCACATTCAGTGATCATGCGTTCTATTTACAGAGAATTGGGGAATATTTGGAATCATGGCATTATAGGATGGTGACAGATGTACTTTTGCCCCCCCTTTTTTTCAAAGATGGTCATTTCATCTTTACATGGATGGCTTCTTTAACACCCTTTTCAAACTAGCATTCCTCTCTATTGAGGACATGCACATCCTCATCTTTGAATGAGTAGCCACTGACTTGTAGATGGGTGTAGACTGTAGAGTCCTGGCCTGATGTGTTCAGTCTTCCATGTTGCGCCATCCTCTTGGCCGGTGTCTTTGTTTTCCCCAATTTACAAGTCATGGCAACCCCCCCAGCATTTAACAGAATACACTATATTGCTGTTTTTTCTGGAGGACCTGATCCTTGGGGTGGACCAACTTTTGGTGCTGCATGTTTTGGTTCTGAAAGCAACTGAGATGTTATACAACCGTATTGTTTGTAAGTCAGGGGATGCCTTCAGTCAGCTGGGACTAAAAATTTCAATGGATGAGTGATAAAAGGTTCTCTCGATAAGCATTTCTAGCTGAACTGATTCACTTTTTTGTAATTTCTTTACATGGATTATTGAGCATGTATCAAAACATCTTTACATGATTATTTGGAGCCTTGAATGTATTTATTTTTTCTAGCTGCCTTTTTTGGACTTCTTCATAATGTTGAGAAATAAGTTTGAGAAAGAGACGGCTCCACATGACTCTGACCTGGGTAGAATCAACCATTTGTATCGCTGAGGAAGCAATAAAGAATAGGTGACTAACTGGGCCAGGGACTTGCAACTAATTCACTTTGGCACAACCCTCTA
The DNA here is from genome assembly GCA_900302585.1 of Regalecus glesne. Lineage (NCBI taxonomy): Eukaryota > Metazoa > Chordata > Actinopteri > Lampriformes > Regalecidae > Regalecus > Regalecus glesne. The sequence goes on along the minus strand of OMLC01043274.1, from coordinate 11,314 downwards.
GCATGCTAACTTTTTAGTGGGGCTTTGACCACATTTAATTATGAATTCCACCCAATAATGACCATGTCAAAAGTCTTGAAGAACAATAGTAACCGTGATCTAAATAAAATGTAGCGGTGATACACCCCATCTATCCATCATGCCTTTTTAGCCTCTTCAAAAATCCCATTGCCCACTTTATTTACATGTACTGTATACATGGTGTAAATAACATAGTCAGTGCTCTGAAGCTAGCATATATAATCAGCTGTCTAGTATTTTTGTTCATATGAAATATTAATAAATCTTGAGTAAAAGCTGTCTGCTCCTGTAGATAAACATTATGAAACTGCCAACCCCCTAAAATAACTCGGAGGAAAATGAGAAAACACACGTGAGAAAATGAACTCTACTTTCTGACATGAAATATGACCTTTTGTAGATCAAGATGTTAAGCCCATGTTCTATCCATAGTCTTACACAGGAGCCCACAGTACAAACGCACGCACACATGCATGAATACATTCATGGTAATGCACATGTCTAAGCCTTATATGGGTCAGATGTGAAAGCTGACTTGGGTGATAACTGGAGAACTAATGCACATTTATCAAAACCAATCTCTGACCAGATGTGAAATTTTGTCTGAATGTCGCTGAATATCTAAGTCCAGACACCTGCAGTATATCTGTACTCCGACGTGTGTGTGCGTGTACATGCACACACATACTTTTTACATATACACATATCGGCGAATGTGTAAAAGAGTGGGTGGACGATGCTAATTTGTCTGTGCAGTGTGTAGATCTGACAAGGCTGACCTTTTCCTTTCGTTTCCCACTGTCTTATTTAAATGTGACACCTGTGATGTCACATTTAAATATACTGTTTGTTTGGCACTCCTGCTGGTTTTTGTATGTTTCTATTTCCCTTTGTGTACACCTGCATGTGTGAGTAAATTTGTGGGTTTGTGCTGTAAAAAAATGCCAGGCCCTCCATCCATCAACAAAAAACCCTCAAGGGCTCAACGTGACAAACAGGATTTTAGCTTTGAAAGCCCAGGAACACTGAATAATTGACATAAATAAATAAATAAATAAATGCTGGGTATCTGAATAGTCTCAAGGTCAAGGTAGCCTATACGTTCAACAAAGAAAATGAAATTGTTGGCTTTCTGATTCCCCTTTCAAACCAATGTACTTTTAAAAACATTTTCATTTGCAGTACCACTCTTTCAATCCTCTAGATATTTAAGAGCATTTAGGTAGTCATCTCCTGTCACTACTGATTGGTAAAAGCTTGTAAAATCTGTTTAAAAGAGTAATAACCTTACTACTTCGTCACTGTTTAAACAGAAAGAATGAACATTTTGTCAGTTTTGGATTGAAGGCACTAATGATCAGACTACTTTCATACACTGGATCAGTACTTGAGCTTTTGTTAAGTTTAATGCTATGCTCATAACTTGTGTGTATGCCTGTCATTATGTCTGTTAATTTACAAAAGCTGGCAGTTGAAGTGTGTGTGGCATAATGTCACAGTGTTTAGCACTGTTGCCTTGGAGCCTGAAGGTCCTGGGTCCAAATCTCTTCCCAAATGATTTCTTTATGGAGTCTGTGGATTTCCTCTTGGTGCTCCATTTTCTTCCCACCATTAAAAAGACCCTTTTAGGGTTAATACTCCCACTGTTGCTCCTGAGCAAGGCAATATGAAAAACAATTGCTGTTGGTCTTCAGGCGTTATAGCTGCTCACTGCAACTATACAATAGAATGGGTTTAATGCAGACAACAAATTTTGTTGGATGTATGTACAATGACAAATGAATAAAGTTTATTTCATAGAACAAGTTTCTCTGGTAGCATTTGCAAGCAATTTTGCAAAAGAGTTGGTTTACAATTTGCTATGTTTGTGTGTGTATTTAAATTTGTGTATATGTGCTTGCATATGAGTGAATGTGATCTGTCATGGCTTGTGTGAATTTACAGGGAGCGAGCTGGGGATTTCATTATTCGAGCTTCAGCAGCCAAAGTGGTATCTAATAAACTTTGCTGCTCAGCGCTGTCTGTCACAATGAGCAGTGAAATCACTTTGCGAACTCATCTCTGCCATCATGCTCCACTTTGCTAACATGCTTTACATAGTTTTATCATCATATCAGGATCTCACTGAGCACATGGCGAGATCGACACAATTGTTCTTTTAAGCAAATTTTTCTATTGTTGATGCGACCTCATCATTTTTTAAGTAATACTTAGGAATGTGATAATATATGATTTTCTCAGAGACTGATTAAAGAAAAACAACGCATGAAAAGTGGTGAATTTCCATTATCAGGATAGTTTTAAATGGGGATAATTGTGAATATCCTCACATGTGACTTTAAAAAGTTGTCCATCTCTATCGGGCGAGGTAGATGCAAGTCGTGCATGCATGAGTGTAACTGGTTCACAGCTCATAAAGTTAGACTGTTCTTTGTCTTTGCATGCTCAATAATCCAGGTAGGGAAATCACAAAAAGAGGTGAATCGGTTCAACCGGATCAGAAACTTCTGATCCGGTTGAACTGATTCACCTCTTTTTGAGACTGTTCTTTGTTTCTAACTTTGGAGATTGTTTTCCCCTTTTTTTCATCAGTCTTTTCTGCATGATCAGGCAAATGTTACTTCTATTTACTCATTGGTGACTGTCCTTTTGTTTTGTGGAGGAACGTAGTCCTCTGAGAAGCCACCTCTGTCCACCTCTCATGGGATTCACATGACTTGCTGGAGCCATGAATTGTAAGGAGTGTGACGGTGGAGGAGGTTTTGTTGTCTGTAGGAGAGCAAGTTGTCATTGTGATTACCTACTGGGTGTTGGCAAGAATCTGATGCCTTGTCTACATTTATACAGGTGTTTTGTGAAATGAAAAGTTTCCTCTGCATTTTGGCCCCTTATCCAGATGCAAATGGCATTTTTGGTCACTAAAACGGATTAAAAAAACCAAACGGTTTAGAATATTGTCCTCATATGTGGTCAATGCCTAAACCCGTTCTTGTTTGTTTTTCACTTAAAAAGTTAACAAAACATGTTTCATCTGTAAGGCAACAAAATATTTCTTAACGAAGTATTATAATATGCTTTAATGTCATTTTAAGGGTTTTAAGCATTTTTGAATGATTTTTGGGAAGACCTCATGAATTACAATAATTTTGGCCAGGACCGGAATTTTTCATATTGTCCCATCCCGAGTAATATATTTGACATGCACTCGCTCCACATATAGTAATAATAGAAGTATAATAATGACCTGGCTTGGTTGTTAAGTTCCAAGATTAGTTATTTACTACTTGACAAATGATAAAGGTTAGAGAATGTGACGGCTCTAAATGAAATGCAGCCAGAGTGGCTGTAGCAACACTAATCACTAAAAAAACCTATTTAAATTTCACCTTCATGGCTACCACTACAATTGGGAAAAATTTGGAGAAGGGACAAAAAAAGATTATCTCAAGGCATTTCCTTGCAAAGCTTTATTTAGGTTTTCTCTTTTTCTAAGTCCTTTTGAGTCAAGGCCTATTCCTTCGCTATATTGTTTCCAAAAGTTGTCAATCACATCAAATTACCCCTCATAAAACATTTGTGGCAAGCGGCAGCATAGTTCAGAGGTAGGGCAGTCATCTAGTAATTGTAAGATTGGTGGTTTGACCCCTAACCCCTGCAGAAAGTGTCTGGAATGTCCTTGAGCAAGACACTGAACCCCCAACTGCTCAAGCCCTGTGATGGAATGACAACCTGTCCAGGGTGTTTCCTCAACTTTAGCACAAATAGCACTGGGATAGGCTCCAGTATGACTTAGCAACCCAACTTAATAAGTGGTTGATAATGGATTGTGGGAAAATATTTGCAAATACACCGCCTAGTCTCTGAAAATGGTAACTGCTCATTGATTGAAAATGTCAGTGGAAATGCAGTAGTCATTTGGAATCACAAATGGCTGGAATTAAGAGTTGTTTTCTTGCTGAAGGTGAATGCCAAAGGGAAGTTTCACTACAAACGTTCATTAGTTTATATATCGCTCTCCAGAATCATTTAGTTTGCTGTGAGGTTTTTACTCCTCAAGTAAATCAGTTGAAACTTGGAATTTCATTTAAAATGTTTAAGATTGCAATTGAGAGACACTTTATTGTCATTTTAGGTATACCACAAAATTATTATTGACACCTCAGAAATTACCAGCAATAGAAAAATGAGATAAAAAAACAAGATCAATAATAGAGGCAAGAAAAATAGGGCAAATAAACAAGATAAATATAATGAGGTAGAACTCTACGTCAAATAAGACACTTGGATAAGGCAAGTAAACAGTGACAGCACAGAAAGTGCTGTATAAAAAGGTATTGTACAATAAATTAGAGGTATTGTCTTCCTTTCTGTATATAATGCATAAAATAAATTTATACATGGCGAAGACCTCAGTTCCCAACAGCCATGGGAAGTTCGGGGGTAATTGAGGCTATAGCTCTGGGGAAGAAGTTGTTTTTCAGTCTATTGGTATGAACTTTGATGGCCCTATATCTCTTCCCCTGATTGCAAAGGGACAAACAAAATGTCACTTGGGTGGGTTGAGTTCCTACTTATGTTGCTAGCATTCATAGGTAGATGGCTAGCATTATTACACTTTATCTAGGTTTGAGGGCACAGTTCTCAAAATCGTGTGTGTCAGTTTTACCACCAGAATTGGTCCCTCTGGTTTTTGTTAGTACATGTTGCATACCACACCATGGCACAGTAACAGAACACTCTGTATGGGGCTTCTGTACAAATTTTCTAAAACCTGAGAAGGAATTTTAGCCCGTTTGAGTTCTCTTAGGAAGAAAAGCCTCTGGTGAGCTTTCTTCACCAGGTAGGAGGTAGTGAGAGACCATGAGAGGTCTTTTGTTATCTGGATTAATTTATTTGTTTTAAGGGGCGCCACAGTTCAGTGGGTAGAGCAGTCATCTGGCAATTGGAAGTTGCAGGTTTGATCCTAGCACTTGTGGAGAACCTGTCGAAGTGTCTTTGAGCAAGACACTGAACCCCCTAGCTTCTCACCCAATGAGTGCAGAGATTGGTTCCAGTTCCCCTGCAACCAGACATTGGATAAGTGGTTGACAATGGATGGATGATTCAATTTTTTATTTTTTGGGGGGGACATCCATGTTGTTTCATTATTTGCATCTCTCCACACATATTCAACGCTGGGATAGGCTCCAACTTGACTCCATGACCCCGACTTCGAATAAGATGTTGGTGAAGGATGGATGATTGTTTTGATGCCATCTATTCTCAATCTGACATTTTCCATATCAAGTATTATATCACCCAGGTTCAAGTAACAGAATGGTTGCTTTTATCCCGTAGAGTTTAGAGAAATGTACCACTGCAGTGCTAGTATTTTATTCATGCACTCTATAAAAAAACCTATGTGAATTATTCATGCATAAACTCAAATAGCTCTGGGAAAAACTAGTAGTTCGAAAGGTATATAAACAAAAAGCTAGTGGATAGCTTAACTACTCAGTCAGTCTTCAGCTGTTAGGGGTCAGTTCTCATAAATCTGTGGGCTGCATGGTTGCTTTATCAAAGAGAATCACTGAAGAGATTCAAAATACTTCTTGCATATTTCATCAGTGAGACAGTTTCCCGTGTGTGAGTCGTGTTGTATTTTAGCATTTCCCTGGCTTGTAAGTACCATGGGGTTGAGAGTCCCACTAATGAGGAAGCTGATCATCACTTTGTTTCTTTTCCTCTTACTTCCCACTCCATTCCCACTCTTCATAATTTCATTATTTCCTCACCGCTTTCTTTTACTTTGACCCCATTTTCTTTTTCTTTTTTCTTTGCCTTCTCCTCTTGTTCCTTAGACCATTTATTTTCCCCTCTCTTCTACCTGTCAAGTACATCAACCCTTCTACTGTGCTGAACACCCCCCACAACCCCTTGTAAAGAGAGGGGGATCCTGGTTTAGTAATTAACATGACAGAGAATCTTGGAAACCAGGAAACAAACCACTGTGTTCTTTGTCACAGTAACAGTGTGTGATTTCAGTTCTGCTAATAAGGCTAGCACTGCTGCAATCATATGGGTGTACACGGGCATTCATGTATGTGTGTGTATAAGTTTGAGTCTCAAGTGCTTCAAAGGAGAATAAAGTAACATTCAAGAAAAGTTCGAATAAGAGAGACACAGACATGAGGAAACTGGCAGTCATGTAGGAGTGACTTTTGGCTGAAGTGAAATCCTACTAGTATTAATTGTGATTGGTAATTCTTGTTTGTTTGTTTTTTGGTTTACTTTTCTTCTTTTTATTTATTTTCCACTGTTTTTTCCATCTCTTATTGTCTCTCTCCTTTCTCAGTTTGGCAGGACTGAGGTGATAGACAACACACTAAACCCTGATTTTGTTCGAAAGTACATCTTGGACTACTTCTTTGAGGAGAAACAGAACCTTCGCTTTGATTTGTGAGTGATTCTTTAACCTGCGACAATGTGCATTGTTCCCTTGTTGTTTTTGTTTTATCTCTCTTGATTAATGAGCTTAGATTTTTCAGCTTTTGCAATGAGCTGGCTCTGAACCCTAACATTAGAATTCATTTAGAAATGCATTTCAAGAGTAGAGATTTGTGACACATGGTTGGCTTTCATATCTGCTTTCGTTCACATCTTTCATAATATCTGATATGTACATGAGTGGAATCAAGCCTTTGTTTTGAACTGTCTCTCTCTTTCTCATATGTATTTCAAACTATGTTTACTTTATCATACTTTCATATGAACTGAAAAAATTAGACATAGGTTGAGTTAGTTGCTAGCCTTTTATTCACTGGATACTGACACAAACACCTACATGCACACTTACACACATGCATGTACGCACACATACATACACATAATCCTAACTGGTGTCTGTGTGCTGTTTTTTTGCTGCTTTGTCATGAATGCATTCATTCCCATTTAAAATCACAAAAACGGTCCTTAGTCCTCAGCCTTTGAGCCTCTAGGTGCCTTTGAAACTTCCCAGTAGATTGACCCTCAGAGTGACATCCTGCTTTAATCTTTTTTTTGTGGATTTTTACAAAGATAAAATCATTGGCAATGACAACAGTGAATATGAAACTAGTTTCACCATAGATGGGTTTTGGCAAATAGACAGATACCTAATATTTCTTGTCATTCTTATTTCTATTAAGTCAAGAAAAATACACTGAGATTTGTAATTTGCACTGCTGAACAAATGATTTTTCTTACCCTTGCAATGGTGGCAAAAGGCCGTCTCTGCATTAATGTCATGGCTAAGTAGATCTTTTGTTTTCATCGGATGTTTAATCTTTGTGCACCCCATAAACTCCATTTGCCTCTCTTTCATCTCTTTACATTCACATGCTAATCAGGACCACTTCTCACAATTATGAAAGACGAGAACCGGTCTTAGTGCAGTTTATCACTATCCACCCTATCTCACTGATTCCAAGATCTGAAAAGACAGATCCACAGGTGATATAGAGAACATTCTCTTATAATATTAGAAATAGAATAAAATCACAAATTTAACTCACTGATATTACAAGCAAAGACAATGAAAGTAAGGGTCAAGGCCATAATACCTTTATACTGTTTATTTGCTTTGGCTTGGGCATCCTATATTTTGAAATGTAGAAGTTCTCTTTTTGTTACCTCTCAGGTATGACGTTGACTCCAAAAGCCCAGATCTGTCCAAACATGTGAGTCGACAAGGCCATTCTGATCCTGAGCCACAGATACAGAGATTGGCCAGTCTTTTGAATACAAACTAATGAGTGGGTGGAATATCCAAGGTAGCTCTTAAATCCGTCATTGATTATTGCTTGTTAAAATAATCTGAGATTGGTCAATTTCTCAATCAGTGGTCTAATGGTGAGGATTTTGTAATTTAAAGTTATCTATTTGTGCATCTATGTTATTTATCCATCAACCTATCTTGTATTGATGGGATGGTGCCTGCTGCATGCTATCACAAGGATAAAAATTTGCAAACCTTCTGCATGTCCTGATTTCTAGCAGACGCCAAATACAAAATCATGAATATTTCCACAAAATATATGTCTAATGCTTTAATTTTTCTTTATGCTGTTGAAGGAGTTGTAGATTCTTAAGTAATTTAACCATGAAATGTGTGCTATGCCTGGGAAATTCTCACATTCATACATTGTTTGTTCATAGTGATAGCATCAGTATCATTATACACACAGGCATTGTACACTGAAACATTTTGGTGATTTATTTTCTGTAAAAATAGCTGAGTATATTCGATGATCTTTACCATTTGTTTCTATTACACCAAATCAAGATGAAGGGGCAAAGGCAAGCAGTTGTTGGTTTTTGTTCAGATGGAAGTGATGGTAACAAACGGCATTGCTACACACATTTATCATCAAAATAATCCTGTTTTCAGATTATTTAATATATTTGGATACTAAAGGTTTGCATTTTTTTTTCCATCACTAGGCTCAATTTTATTTTATTTTCCCCATAGTTTTGTTTGCTCACAGCTCTGACACAGCATGGCGTCTCTTTCAATTCATCTCTTTGTTTCAGCAGTGCTAGGAGTACTAGGTATTGTATGGTGTTGTGTTGCTGGTAATTGATGTATTCTGTTGTTGCTGCTGCCTGTCCAACCCTATCGGAAGACCAGTGAACTCAATGTACGCCCTGCACATTTCTCTTACATCTAACAGTATATAGCTGCCCCCTTCCTCCCCAGATCTGTGTGCTGTCTCTGAAGAATGATCTGTTATCACTTTTGAAAACATAAATGAGCTTCACAGCTGAATAGAAATCATACGTTACAGAGCACCTCTTAGCAACACAGTACGAAGAGAGCTATTTGTGGGTTGTGTCATCTTTGGGTATGCTCATTTTTATCTAAAGTATCACCACATTTACTTTGTTAAAGTAAATCGGGAATGGCTGCACAGTAAACATACCCTGATCAGCCAAAACATTAAAACTACCTGCCTAATATGGTATAGGTCCCCCTTGGGTCACCAAAACAACTCTGACACATTGAGGCATGGACTTCTCAATACCTCTGAAGGTGTCCTTCATTATCCTTGGGGGCCTTCCCCAGTCAAATGACACACATGCATTCATGTCCACATGATGCAAAATAAAATATGATTCATCAGACCAAGATATCTTCTTCTGTTGCTCCATGTTCCAATTCTGATACTCATGTCCCTATTATACATACTTTTAGTGGTGGACAGGGGTCATCATGGGCGCTCTGACCAGTTTGCGGTTATGCAACCCCATATGCATTTAGCAAGTTGCAATTCCCTGTGTCCTGACACCTGGCTTTCATAGCCAGCATTTACTTTTTCAGCAATTTGAGCTACAGTAGCTCTTCTGTGGGATTGAACCAGATGGGCTGGCCTTTGCCCCCCATTCATCAATGATTTTTGGGTGCTCATGACCCTGTTACTGTTTCACTGGTTGTCCTTCCTTGGACCCTTTAAGTAGATACTGACCACTGCATACTGTGAACACCCCACAAGACCTACTGTTTTGAAGATGCTCTGACCCAGTAGTCTCAAAATCAATTTGGCTTTTGTCAAAACTGTTCAGACCTTAACACTTGTCCGTTTTTACTTCTTCCAACACATCAACTTGAAGAACTGATTGTTAACTTGCTGCCTAACATGCCCCACTCCTTGGATAGTGGTATTGTAACAAGATAATCAATATTATTCACTCATCTGTCAGTGGTTTTAATGGTTGGCTGATGGATGCACATAAGTCAGGCCCTTTGGAGCATATGTTGCACTGATTGTCTTTTCAAACAAAAACAAAACAAATTTAGAAAACCACTTCAACATGGGCACATGCTCAAACCTCTTGTTGGGTTAACGTAGTGGCTCTTGCATAATGAGAATCTTCTTGAAATTAAATTACTTCTGCTCGATGAAGAATAATGTGCTCTAGTAACCAAGGTTAACATGTTAAAGCTTGGTACTCTGACTTTCTCATGCCACAACTACTCTTACTACTCTAAACACAGGTTTGTTGGAACCTAACACAGGCCAGGGTTCTTATTTCAATTCGGTCAGCCCTGTCTCATTTGGGTTTATTTGTTAGTTTTTAATTCAAATAGCCAGTGCTGAATCCTAATTGGAGAATGAAACTGGTGAAGGAAAATCAGGGCAGCTAAAATCCCATTTCAGTAACCCTTCCTCATGCAGCCCCGTGAGTACTTTGTATTTACCTGGTAAATATTTGGTATGAATACTTAAATAGTACTTACAGCTGTGAACATGTATACATGTAAATAGAGTCTTCAGATGAATCATGTAGTGGCACCCTGGTGTTGTCCATTAATTCATGTTACTAGCGAGGTATTTACCAGGTTCTTTCGGTAATTATAGTTGGTACGGTAGTTTTTCAGGCACATACTGATAAACAAATTGAACTATCAGACACTCATTCTATTTCCCCTGTGGGACTAATCAAGAAATATCTTGTCTTTACTGCATTGTCAGTACTAAGTTATTTATATACCATTTACATGTTATATGAATGGTAATTTGTATCTGTGAGCAAGTCCACATGTGCCGAGAAACTTGCCTACAATTGCAAATAAAAATATGGTAGCTTACTCGTAAGCCATGACCTGACTGCAGAGGGAGGCATTGCTTGATTCCATATTATTATTTGATTCTTACTATATGATTGGTCATTCTCTTTGTTGTATTATTCAGAATGATTCAAAATGAAACCATGTATGTTCAAAATAAGGTCCTCAATAAGTAACACTCGATTTACTCGGCATGTTGAAACTTGACTTTTAAAAGAAAATATTGCTGATTTCCAAAACAGTTTTTCCCCTTCATGCATTCTACAATATTACCCACCATAGTAGGAATATGACTTCCAATGCCAATGTTATTTTCAAAATGATTATTCATTTTGGACGGTGGTTTTCGGCATGCCCCACAACACCAGGGTTGGTGTCATACAAGCAGGAGATTGGGAGGAAAATTTGGAGTGTAACTAAAGTTGAATAAATTGATTTCAAGTGCAAGAACAATAAACAAACACAATCAACGGAAGCAGAAACCGCAGCATCAGGGGGTTGATTTTACACACAAGTGCAGAGATGGCTGGCAGGTGGAAAGAGATGATAAACTGCCATCAATTAACTGTTGAAAATTAAGTTGAAATCAAATTTGGATAGAAAAACTGTCAGCATATTCATGCTTTTTTTTTTAACAGTTTATATATAGTTGTACATCGCTCTGGATAAGAGCGTCTGCCAAATGCCTGTGATGTAATGTCACACACA
>OMLC01043272.1:0-14255 GCA_900302585.1 Regalecus glesne | reverse complement strand
AAGAGAGAGGAGACTGGTTGGTCACAAAGGTCGCACACTGAGTGAGAAAACAAAACATCTTGTTAATAAAGAAGAAATTATGCAATGTGATGTGCTTTTTAAAAGAACAAGTCGGAAGAAACAAAATAAAAGGACAAAAATTAATAAATTGAAAAAACGAGAATTAGATGAGGAGAAATGACGTGTGTATGTGTGTGTGTGTCTGTATGTCTGTCAGTAAAGGGATATGAGCCCTAGTTTTAGTAAGGGCAAAATGCACATGCGTGTGCATGTGTATGAAGGTGCTGTCGTACAGCACTGCTGCAGAGCATGAATCTACAAAATGTCAGAGGAATGGGTCAAATAAAAAAATGGTTGATAGTGCTCAGCAGAAGAACTACTTTAAATTCCTACTTACAAATTAAGAAAATAAACTAAAAGTGAATGGTACCTACCGATGGGCATGAAGGGTTTGGATTTGGCGCTGGGCTGGGACAGGCCGATGCTGTTCACGGCAAAGACCCTCATCTCATAGAAAACACCCTCAATCATCCTCTTTGCCTCATATGTTGTAGACTCATAAACATCAAAGTTAAGCTTTGTCCATCTGGATGAACCTTTCTTCTTCCTCTCTATCAGATAGCCTGGGGAGGGCAGATAGAGAATGATGGGATTATTGTACATTCAGGTGAACTGAAGTTACTGACTGAATCTTTGTATGTACAAAAGCTAAGTGCTATCATTACAAACATATTCAGTTTCAATTACTTATATCAGCAACCGTTAAACCATTTAATGTAATTTACCAATATACTGCTGAACCTTTGTGCTGCACTACTGAAATAAACTTCAAAGATTAAATTTAGTCTCTTTCTTCTTTTACCAACAGAATAATTTTGTTCTTCACCAAAGTGGTATTTTACCTTTAACTGGGGCACCGCCGTCAAATTTAGGTGGTTCCCAGGTCATGGTGGCAGTTTCCTCTCCCACCGAAAGGCATTTGACAGACTCAGGGGGATCAGGCACATCTGATGAATAGCAAAGTTAAAAGATATCTGCAGATTATAATATAGAAGAGCAAAATCAGACAGAGCATATAAAAACTCCCCCAATGTACTTCAATTCATTTCAGAGCTTTTACATAAGAAATCACTTATCATGGTGGCAGCATTGCAAACTAAAGAGAACATCCATCATTTGCCAAAACAGACAATTAGGCCTTTTTTTTCCTTGACATAATATCATGTTTTTTATCTTCTCTTATATTTTATTCTTGTCAAAGTCGTATACAATCATATATGGACAAGATTTTGAAATATTAAAAAATAATTTCCATTAATGATCAAAGACAATACCAAAAGAAAATAAAGCGACAACATGAAACGATACATAATATGCAAAAAAAAGGATATACAAGAGTGAAACGAAGGTCCCTGCGATTACAGAATCTGATCAAATGATCATCAAAGTTCAATAAGTACTTTTGAGGCTACTTTTTTCAGTAAGGGTCCATTAATTATCATTGGTTAATACAGTAATAAACATTAACATAAAATTAATAGTCAAATAGTCATGGGTCTATTGATCATTTACTAATGTGTTCAGCATTTAATAATATTGGTGAGGGGTCCATTTATGTGTCATGACTAGTCCCCATGTTGTGGGGTTGGACATAGACTTAAATGGAGCTTGGGGAATTAAGGCTGGATGCCCTTCTAATCCCCTGTGGTGGGTTTGAACTTGCAGCCTATGACTCACCAGTTTATTAAGCACCCTCTGCCACTCAGCTACCAAAGCCCCCTATCATTTTCTAATATTAGTAAGTACCTCAATTAACGTGTAAACCCTTAACAAATGGTCACAAGAGTAATTTGTTAACATTTACTTAATGGTTATTATTGTGTTAATTAACTGTAAATTAATGCTTAATCCCAACATTATATGTCCTTAAGCAAGACACTCTTCCCCTAACTGCACTGCCCTGTGATGGACTGGCGACCTGCCCAGGATCTTTCTCCACTCTTTACCCACTGAGTGCTGAGATAGACATCAGATCCCCTGTGACCCAACTTCGGATAAGTGGTTAACAATGGATGGGTGGATGGATGGATTGATTCATGCTTGATACTGTATTAACAGTTAATTAAAGTAACCTTATTATAACGTGCCTTTGGAAATATTTGAAAGCTTCTTTAAGCTGTAATCGTGGACACAGAGCTAGAAAAGTGCTGCAGATCAGCATTATAATGGTGGATAACTGGGACTACCCTGAGGCCTTATAGATGTGGTATTTGCCGAGTAAACAAAAAGCTTCAAGGACACTGTCATGAAAGGAAAAAACAGTCTAACACTTCAGAAAGGAGACCATAGCATCTGGAATCACGATTGACTTGGTAAAATGGTCAAATTTTCACTCACCCACGATCTTAACAAACAACATGGCCTTGTCCTCGCCAGCCGGGTTGGTGACAGTGATGGTGTAGTTGCCCTCATCCTCTCGCTCCGCACCCTCTATGACAAAACAGCTCAGGTCCTTCCTGGACTCGACCCTGACACGGCCTTCAGACTCTGTGATTTGCTTAAAGATGAGACACCTCAACTACTTAGTCACCTGATGTGTAGTCGCACGGGTAACCACACAACTGGTACAATACAAAGTTTACAGAGTAACACAGACATAAGTTGGGGGTATAAGTGACTTAGAACAGATTCATTTCCATCAAATCAACCGGATAGTGGGATTTTTAACAGGTTTACCACTAACAATAACTACTCAGACATCTGTGCTGTTGATCCAATTAGTTTTGGTCGCAGACAGAACTCTAAAGCAGAATGTCAATTCAGATGTCAAATAAAGAATGTTAGATCCAACCCTATTCCAGTCGAACATCAAAATGCTGTAGGTTGTAGAAGAAGTAGAATAAACTTTATAAATTTGTTGTTGTATATTCTTACAATGAAATGTGTTCTCTGCATTTAACCCATCCTATTGTATTTGGAACAGTGAGCACCTACAGTCCCCGGGAACCAACTCCAGCTCATTTTCCTATTGCCTTGCTCAGGGGCACAGGCGGGAGTATTTACTCTGACATGCATATCCTATTGAGGGTGGGAGGAAACTGGAGCACCCAGAGGAAGCCCACACAGATACAGAGAGAACATGCAAACTCCACACAAAAAGGACCTGGGATGGCCTGGGATCCTAATCCAGGACCTGCTTGCTGTGAGGACACAGTGCTAACCACTTGGCCACCATGCTAGCTGCGCTCTCTTTAATAAAGTGCAGCTCTAGAAGTGACGCTTTTCACTTTATGAGGATCACTCACTTTTTCATTTCTAGATGGTTGAGGTGAATTTTGATCAGTTTTGAAGTTGCATGAAGAAATCACAGGCAACTGTTAGCTTAGCATAGACTACATCTGCCCTGATGTTTGCCAGTAACCCATAAACTTTCTCAGTCTGGTGAAGCAACATCAGCACCATGGCTTTCAGTAATAATAATAGTTGAGAATTCACTCATACTTGAATATGAAACAACCCGCTCACATGTTATATTACTCAGAATATTTGATAAATCAGATGATCCACAAAGATTTTTTTGGCCTCCAGTCAATGGAAATTAACACAAACTGCAACTAATATCAGCCATTTTTATTTTTCAAGCTAGTGGATCTGTACAAAACAAACATCTGTTTGACTTTGGATGACTTTTTTTAGGGGAAGGAAGTAAGTAGTAAGTAGCACCTGGGGAGTAGTTAGGGGTTCAGTGTCTTGCTCAAGGACACGTCGACATGCTTTCTGACCAGGACCAGGGATTGAACATGCAACCTCCTGATTACCAGATGACCGCTCTTCCCACTGAGTTATGGTGCCCCCTACACATAAATTCTTCATCTACATATGCTTCTGTTTTGAGCTCTGTATTAAGTGTAGTTTTTCTCTCTCTTAGTATCTCAGCCTTACCTTATCTCCTTTGACCCAGACCACAGTGGGTGCTGGTTCCCCTGTGATCTCCACATCCAGCCGAAGCTTGTTGCCTGCCACTACAATGATGGTATTCTGAGAAACCCTGCTGCCTGTGGTGTCCAGGTGGATCTTGGGAGGATCTGATCAGCATGCAGAGATTTGGAAAGCATCATTACAGCCTTGAATCAGTTAAGCCACTAGGTCAAGAGGAGATTTTCAGTGATGTGTAGACATTAGTTTTACGCAAGTCTACCTACCTTGTCTGGGTACGTAGTCGATCTTGATTTCTGTTTTGAAGGGAAAAATCAAAGTCATCATTATGGCTGATGATTCTTAATGCATCTCCTTGATTATATTATCTTTTTAAATTGTCTCACCCAGGAAGTTGAGTTTGGCAGAGAGTGACAAGGCATAACCATCAGGAATAAAGGTGTAGTCTCCTGCGTCCTGTGGCTTGACATCATTAATGATCAGCCGGTGCATCCTGACACAAGCAAAAGTGAGGATCTGATGGTGGCCACAAGACGCTTGCACATTACATACAAACACTGCATACAGAAATTGAATGTTCCACAATCTAAGGATTCACTGTTCCCACTGGCTGCTATATGTAAAGCATGACCTGTACCTCTTTAATTTGATGAAAACATGAAGGGAGAACATCTCTCACTTGCAGAAATCAGCACGTGTTAATGTAAAATATATTACAAGTGGAGATAAGTTACCTCCTATACCGTCTCCATCCTTTACATTTTACCTTCATGATCTACACCATTATTTTTACCTTCCACTGTGACTCATTCTGATACGGTCATTTGCCAGCACCTCCACACCATCTTTGAACCATTTCCCTGTCACCTTCTCATCAGACACCTCACATTTAAACACAGCCTGTTCTGCTGCCTTGACTGTGAGATCAGCAATATCCTGCAACACCTCAAGTTCCTTTTCTGTAGAAAAGGGATAGAGAGAAAGGGAGAGAGAGAGAGAGAGTTAGGAATATATATATATATATAGAGAGATGTGATACTTGCAGTGAAGGGATTGTATATTCAGATGAACTAACATTAGCATCTGTATATTTGCATGTACCCCCCCCCACAGAGCTGAAGGACTACAACCTTTGGAGGAACTTACAAAATGGTCGTGGCATGTTTTCCTTTTTATATCAACAACAATTATAGAATCTAATACAATTTACTGCCTAAAAATGACAATGTAAGAACGTAACGGTGAACAGAAAGTCACTCTGGCTTGTGTGGCTCAATAATACTCAGCACCCAAAACCATGAGTTACTCATTTGATTCCAGAGAGACCCATTTTTACCCTCTGGACATGATTTTTAGAAAATAAAAAGATGGAAATAAGCCAACTGGAATTAAAATTTCCTCTCTGAGGAACCATCACCTTGTGGTGGTGGAGAAGTTTGAGTGTCTCTATGAACCTAAGAGCTGTGTTGTCTGGAGCCTTGTGCTCCGAGTAGGGTCTCCCATGGCAACCTGGTCTCAGGCGAGGGACCGGAATAAAAATGGTTCAAGAAGACCCCATGAAACATAAGGAGAGAAGTGATGCTACCCTGCCCGGAGGAAGCCCAGGGCCCTCATCTGGAGCCAGGCCTAGAAGGAGGGCCCATCAGCAAGCACCTGGTGGCCAAGTTTGCCATGGAGCCTTGTCAGCCCAAAAAACAACGTGCACACTTCTCCATTCTGTGGACCCACCTCCTAAAAAAGAACCAGTGAGGTCAGGTGTGCTGCCAGACAGATAGCAGTGAAGGCAAAGGGTCTCAATGGACTAGACCCAAGCAATAGAGGCTGGAATTACAGACGTGGATTGTCACTTCCCTGGGGGGTAGAGAGCCGGAGCTTGTGTGGGAGGTGGAATGATACTAGCTAGATCTGGTGGGGCTCACCTCTACACATAGCATCGGCTCTAGAACCAAACTCCTAGATAGGGATTGGACTTTATTCTCCTCTGGAGGTGCCCAAGGTGAGACATGCCGGGTGGTTGTGGGGATACTCACAAGTCCCTGGCTGAGGGCCAATATATTGGAGTTAACCATGTGGATGAGAGGGTCTCCTCCATACGTCTTAGGGTTATGTGGGGAAAAACTCTGACGGTTGTCTATAGCCAAGCACCAAACAGTACTTTAGAGTTATTGATGCATGCTCAATAATCCAGGTAGGGAAATCACAAAAAGAGGTGAATCTGTTCAACTGGATCAGAAGTTTATTGGGAAATGTGAGTACTTTAGAGTGTTCAACCTTTTTGGAGACCCTGAATGAAGTCCTGCATGGGACTCTTGTAGGGGACTCTCATCTTACTGGGAGATTTCAATGCACATGCAGGAAATGATGGAGACACTTGGAAGGGCGTGATTGAGATGAACAGCCTTCCTGATCTGAACCTGAGTGGTGCTTTATTGTTGGACTTCTGTGCTAGTCATGGATTGTCCATAACAAACACCATGCTGGAACCCGGCGAGGGCCGGGTCTAGGGATTATATTTCCAGACTGGCCTGGGGATGCCTTCAGATCCCCCAGTAAGAGCTAGTTGATGTCCCAAGTGGAAGGAAAGCTTGGACTTCCCGGCAGAAATCTGCTGCGTTTGTGACCCAACACCGCATAAGCGGCTGACAATCAATGAATGGATGGATGGAAATAAAATTAAATGCACTGGTGGACCATCTTTGAGTAAACTTGTACCATAGCTGTGAAGAAAATGTTAAAAACAAAGACACACACACACGCACGCACGCACGCACGCACGCACGCACGCACGCACACACACACACACACACACACACACTTTGGGTGCTTCTTTTTTTCATTTAGGAGCACAGAGTACATATTAGCATAGATTCCTGGGTACCTTCTACTTCTAGCTCTCCTTTGGTGTGCCCCCCATTGGTCCAGGCATGGTACATTCCAATGTCATTTAGGGCCGCCTCCTGGATGATAAGCGTGTGCTTCTTGCCATCTTTCTTGAAGCGATACTTCACCGTGTCTGTGTCTCTGTGAAGCTCTATGTCCTCAAAGAACCTGGAAAAAAAGTTGTCCTCAAAAAATATCTCTCTCAAACATATCGGCTTCCAGATCTATATTTCAAATCCTTGATGTGAATTATTCAGAAGCACTCATGATGGCACAGTGTCTAAATGAAGCCCAAAAACTTTGTGACATGAAGACAGTTAAAGTTTCAAACATTTTTTTTCTCTTTATCAAATCCAACAGCCATCATGATATCTATCAATGCCAGGATACTGACAAACAGAAAGTTAAGGACAGGACGTTGCTGTGAATTGATTGTCTCTTTTTTGGTCATTTTTAATGAACTCATAGGAAAAAATAAAAACAGTCACTGGGATGTGTATTTACCACATGACGTGGGCACCCTCCTCTGACACCTCAATTTCAAACTCCACCCTCTCTCCAACCACCACATGGTAGTCATCCATCAGCTTGGTAATTGTCACAGGGGGCTCTGAGCAGGACAGCAGCAGGTGAGTTATTCAGCCATTTATATGAGTGGAGGGACATTATTATACTTACACATTGAGGACTAATTGCAGTAACTACGTATCTGTTATGTCAGATGAGGTGTGGAGGAACAAGACGGTGCACCTTTGACAAACACCTCTGTAAAACTCTTCTCCTCGCCAATCACACACTCATAGGCCGCATCATCAGCAAGGGTTGATCTGTTGATGGTAAGGGTTCTGGTATTGCCACAAGCCTCCATGACATACCTGCATGAAGAGAAGAGAGGAAGAAGAAATTAGTCATTCAAATGAGTCCGTTTACTATTTATTTGTCATTGTACATACATGCAATGCAAAGTGTTCTCTACATTTAACCCATCCTGTTGTGTAGGAGTAGTGGGCAGCTGCAGTTCCCTGGGGAGACGAACTCCAGTCCTTTTTCCTATTGTCTTGCTTAGGGCCACAGGCAGGAGTATTAACCCTAACATCCACGTTTTATTTGATCCACCCATCCATCCATTGTCAACCGCTTATCCGAAATCGGGTCGCGGGGGAGGCCTATCTCCGTTCTCATAGGGCGAGAAGGGAGGTACACCTTGCATAGGTCACCAGTCTATCACAGGGCAGAGCAGTTAGGGGAACGGTGTCTTGCTCAAGGACACCTCGACACGCTTCTCTGCAGGACCAGGGATCGAACCTGCAACCTTCCGATCGCCAAGCGACCGCTCTACCCACTGACACATGCCGCCCCTTACGTTTTATTTGATGATGGGAGGAAACCATGCTAAAGAGACTTCTAATTATTACAAACGATGATGCCAACAGTAGAACCTACACATTAAGATGAAGTTACAATCTTAAATATAGACAACTTAATCCCGACCTAACAGGTCTTTGTCTCCAGGGTGTAAATGTATGGAGGCATGACATGCCTGGTGTGACATGACCTGCTAAAGGAGGACATTGCAACTGTTGATGGCAGTGTTATTTGGAGGTATGACTTTGTGGCTCGGGTAATTTTACCGTGCTATTTTTAAAGCACCGCTGGAGTCCACCAGGTTGACTGTGAATAAGATACAGCATGCAGTATCTAATTAAGCAAATATCATGATTGAGCTTAGCATGGTGAAAAAAGACACTAATGGAAGTACACATGAAATGTGGAGACAGTAAATGTGTGTGTATACGCACTTGGCTGAGGGCTTGATCTCCTGTCCGTTCTTGAGCCATTTGACCTGTACATTAGAGTCAACCACCTCACAGGTCAGCACAATCTTCTTGCCCTTTTCCACAGAATAGCAGGACTCAAGTCTCTTCAAGAAAGCTGAGGGTAGAGAAAATAAGTAAAGGATTATTCTGACTGTTTACTATTGACGGTTACACGCAGGAGGACCTTGCATACCATGATGGTGGCAACAGTGATGTGACAGGTATAAAGCTGAGCCATAGACCTCCACCATTATATGATTGACTGATTTAAGAACACCTTAAAAGCTGTTATGGAGCTTTTATAGAGTTGTTACAATAATTTATGCAAGAGAGGTCCATTTTACGTGTCACAATTAGTCCCCATGTTGGGGTGGGTGGACACAAACCTTGATGGAACTTGAGGGAATAAGGCCGAAGCCCTCTCCTGACCCCCTGCGGTACTGTGAAAACTATCACTTAACCTTTTGCAGCTTTGTTGTTTCCATAGAAACAATGCGATATAGTGAAAATGAATGTACTGAATGGACTTGGAATAAGAGGAGCTGCAGCTGGCACTGGAAAATTCAGCTGTATTTTATCAACAATTTCATGATAAAACAAGCATTTAGTGCGGCGTATTTCCCCCTTGGCATCAATAAAGAACTAAGGTTGAATCAAAACAGAATAAACAAAAGCAACAAAGTTCTTCTGATGTTATGAAGGGCCACTTCCATATGAATGTGAGTCTGTCAAATATAATGTCCATAGTACGTGATGCATACTGCATTCTTAGTATGGACTAGTAGTACTGTTTATAAGGTTGGGGAGTGCTGCAGTCAGCTGAAAAATAATGAAGTCATTTAGATGAGTCAAGAAATGTTTTCCCTGGTAAACTTGGTGTCAAGATGAACTGAATCAAATTTTGGGGATTTCTATACCTGGATTATTGAGGATGCATCGAGACATGTATACTGTACATACGATCTACTATGTATGTATTTATGTATGTATGTAGCGTGTAATACAGCTTGTGTCTCTCTACCAAATAACGTTCTCTCTAGGAAAGAAATGATCATGCATGCATTGTACATTTCACAACTTTAACCATCTTCTCCCTTCCCACCCATCTTTTCTCCC
Source organism: Regalecus glesne (assembly GCA_900302585.1). Lineage (NCBI taxonomy): Eukaryota > Metazoa > Chordata > Actinopteri > Lampriformes > Regalecidae > Regalecus > Regalecus glesne. The sequence goes on along the minus strand of OMLC01043272.1, from coordinate 4,506 downwards.
TCCCCTCTGCTCTCACGTTCTTCACCTCAACTCCTTTATCCCTTTCTCATCTATGAATCTCTTCCTGATCATTCCTCTGTGACCTTACATCCTTGTTCACAGCCCTCTACTCTCCTCTGTTAAGCTTCTGCCTCCTTTCTCTCCTCCCTCCTCAGGTGACTCACCCTCGCTGTGCTTGGGCTCTACAGTTTTCATCTTCCTCAGACGTTTCAACATGCCCCTCAAGTCAGTGATACCATACTCAAAGGCAATCTTCTCATACTCGCTGGGATGGGCATGTTTAAGCAGCTCCCACACATCAATCTCTGGTTTCTCCTCTTCAGGCTTCTTCTTTCTGGTGTGTAAGAGATAAAACACGCAGTTAACACAACAGCGAATAACTGAGACAGATGGAATCTTTAAAAATGGCCTTACAATCAGGATTTGAACTAGACCACAGTTTGCGGGGGAGCTCGCTTTTTGTATTGTGGTAAAAGACCTCAGAGATGATATAATGAGAAACTATCCATGATGCAAGTATAGATAATCTGGCTTTATATTCGCAAATCTGTGCCTCAGAGACAAATATCAAAACAAACATCACCTCTGAAAGAACCTGACCTATTAGAATTGAGCACAACAATTTACTGGTATTCTAGAGTGCACTAAGTAGAGTGCAGATCTCTGCCAGGCGTTCATCTTACCCCTTCTCTGTACATGCATAAGCAGAAAGAAAAAACAATGTAATGATTTTGGATAGCGCCAAAGTTGATTGAATGAGAAACATGGAAAAAAGTTTTTAATATGCAGCACTAAAGCTAAAAAAATCGAATGAATAAATACATTTTGCCTGTCAGTCTGTGGATGAATAGTCTCCTTGGTGGACCCTTGAACAAAACCACTTAATTATAATAGGAAATGATAGTACTGCAGTACTAAAAGTCTCCAGATGGTTAAAAATGGTGCAGCCAGAATCTAACCAAGCTAGAAAATTTGACCTTATCATCCCAAGTCTTGCCTCCCTTCTGTGGGTTCCTACCCATGTCAGATCCAACTTCAAGGTGCTTCTGCTGACTTATAGAATCCTCAATGAGCTTGCTGCATCAAACCTTAAGGATCTCCTTTAACTGACTGTCATTCCATCTCTATTCAAGTCAAGTCAAGTCAAGTCAAGTCAAGTCAAGTCAGTTCTGTGTAGCCCATTAGCACAAACTAACGATTTGCCTCAGTAGACTTTACATTTACACAACACCTGTCCTTCTAGCCCACCACTCTCAAAATACAGGGCTCATCTGTGTACCGGAAGTTAAAAAGAAGTCTGCTGGTGGTGGTGGAAGGACCTTTTCTTATCAGGCCCTGTTCTCATGGAATAACCTGCCTGCTCTGACGATCAGTCAAGTCAATTTTAGTTGCATAGCCTATTATCACAAAAAAATATATTTAATCTTTTGATTCTAAACTTAAAACTCGTCTTTTTTTCCGTAACCCACAATTAGTTACCTTTAAACTGAATAATTTACGACCTGTACTGCATGGTGAGTCAGTTTCTGTCTCAATGAATTTACCAAGCATTGCTCTGCCGATGAGAATATAGATTATAGATTTTTGCAACCATTCTCTCTCACGTCTTTTGTCTCTACATGATGTCTTCTATTTATTCTCCTCTGTATATGAATGGCATGATTTGAGTCTCCCCTATGTGCACGTGTAGTCTGTCCTCCAGCCAGGTCTCTAGAGGGATGGTGGTTGCGTGACTCAGGTTCTAGGCTGTTCTGGCATCTGGACACTGCAAAGCATCCTCCTCATCACAATCTTTATATGTCTTTTAAATCCTTATAATGCTGTTATGCTGTTTCAATGTAGAAAACTTCCTCTCTAATGTGTGACTAGTGTCTATTCTTGTCTCTTCTCCTAAGTATGTGAATGGTCTGATGTGAGTCTCTCTTGTGTGCACATGTAGTCTGTCCTCCAGCCAGGTCTCCATAGTGATGTCGGTTGCATGGCTCAGGCTGTTCTAGTGGTATCTGGACACTGCTTGACGTCCTCCTCATAATATTCTCCATATATCTTATATTTCGATTATAAGAGTGCTATCCTCTTACAATGTTGTGTTGAGTAAAATTTGTTTTATTCTGTATACACAATATCAATTGCACGTCTGTCCGTCTTGTGAGAGGGATCCCTCCTCTTTTGCTCCCGAGGTTTCATCCTCTTTTTTCCCATTTAGTTTTTTTTAAGGGATTTTTTCCTGAGCCAGTCTGAGGCTTTAAGGACGGAATGTCGTATTGCTGTAAAGCACATTGAGGCAGATTTGTAATTTTTTAGAATTGTGACATGCAAAAACGGGTCTATGGGCTATACAAATAAAACGATCTGGACTTGGCTAGACTCACCCCTCAACATTTTCCAAATCATGTTTTCAGGAGGGTATAGGGTACATGGCATCCCAAGGCCCCCACTACTAAGATAATGTAGACATGACTCCACTTCTCACCTCTTAGTAGCTTTTAGCAGGGCACTGAAATCTAGATCTCCCTCATCTTCTCCGGCATCCCTGCATATGTGTGGAGGGAAACGGGCATATCACAAAGTTTAGGTAGTCAATTAAAAAAAATATTTACTGTACATAACTGTCAAGTGCATTAAATCCTGTTGAGAGAAAAGTTCACATACATGCAACTAAAGATAGTTATAAATAGCACATCTGTGCATACAACAATACATACAATGCACAGACAGACGCCCAAAACCTCGCAAATGTATCTTCTAAAATAATATTAGATGCGCACACACACAGATGTAAACCAACATACGTACACGTATACACATAAATACAACTGGTTACACCATGGGTTGCATCCCCCCCACACACTGACACATGCAAACAGATCACTAAGAAAGACCAATAGCTCTCACGCTCTCTTAAAGGCAGACAAAATATCGGTTTGTTTCTCCTCCTGTTGTACTGCTGAAATGAGAAAAGACAAAGAAAACATTTTAGGACCAGACTACTTCCCTTTTTGCCTTTGGTGGTTTCCTGGGGTCTGTGTTAGTCTTCACCTACCTTCTACAGAGATCTCGAAGGTGCTGCTGTCACACTTGTCTTTAGATGTCACCTCACACCTGTAGCCGCCAGCGTCACCAGGGACCACCTTGTTGATCTTCATCTCATAGGTGTAGATCTGAGGAGGGTAAGGATAGTCACCAGCTGCTTTTGTGTGTCATTGTTAATACGAAGCATCTCTTTGTATTTGAGTGGGATTACGATGAGTGTGTGTGTGGTTCACAAGTATGTACATATAAGTAATTGTGCATCATAGTGTGTATTCTTTGTATGTGTGTTTGTGTCATTGTGTGTCTGTTTTTGTGAACATGGACAGCACAAAAGGAAGAAGGACACAGTGTGTATGACCCTGTCTCTGTTTCAAACACACAGATGCACGCATATGTGGAGTATGTACAAGTCTGTCACAGACTCAGATACACACACATACACAAACAAACAGACACTCATAGGTCTTTGGTGTGTGTGCTGACTCAGGGGTATATGTGCATGAGTTAACGTTTGACCTTTGTGTTCCTGTCGTAGGATTCCTTGAACTGCATGTGTTTTCCCGCCTTACTGCCCAGATCAAGCCACTTGCCCTTCAACCATTTCATAACGGGTTTTCGGGTCAGGGGGGTCGAGTCCACTTTGGCAATGAAGGTGACATCAGTTCCTGCCAGGCATAAACAGTTATTACCAGTGAGAACATAAACCCTTTTTTGTCTTTAGTCATATTATTTTACTCTTCCATTTCTTGGTCTAAAGATTTACCTTTTCATCAGTCTAGGTATGCATGTTTATTTCTATCCCTCTGACTATTTATGAATGTCTAAGCATCTATCAATTTGTCACTTGATCTATTTTTCATGTATATTTGTCTGTTTGTCTATCAATCTATTTATCTATCTTTTTTATTCCCTTTTTTCCCACCTGAATTCCCTGAGTTGCCTACTGCTGGGTCAGTCTCCTTAATGCTCCTCTAGAACATCAACAGGAAGTGGTAGCATGTGTCTCCTCCAAGTCACATGACCACTAGCCCTCACTAGTCCACACATCATGGTCTGGTGGGGAAAGCACAGTGCTTGGCCGTCAGAGGAGAATGAAGCAGAGTACTTTCCCTTCACTTAACCAAGAGGCCTGGACGACCCAGAGGGGGACACTAGTGAACCCACAATACTTTATCCAACCTAACCCCTATACCCATGTGAGGCTTAGCCAATTATGACCCACTAACTATGGACCTCTGGCCGTGGTTGGAAACGGCTCAGCTGGGATTCAAACACCCGACTGTATGACACAGAGATGTACTGAACATAGGTGTCTTACCCCCCTACACCACTGGAGACCCCCGCTGAGGTCTCTTTGAGCAAGACACTGTTCCCCTAACTGCTCAAGTCCTATGATGGAGTGATGACCTGTCCAGGGTGTCTCCCCGCCTTCTACCCAACAAGCATTGGGATAGGCTCCAGCATGAGCCCACT